>JAVGVS010000908.1:0-61966 GCA_032718565.1 Distichodus sexfasciatus
ACTCCCTGACTGCGAACCTGCAGCTAAAAGGCTACCTGGCGACTGTGCTAATGTCTGGAGGCACGTCTCTAGTTCTATAATCTTCTCTATCAGAGCTTCTACCATCTTAAACCTTTTACAGATAAAGTTATCACTACTTAAACTATTACTGCTGATGGAGGAGCTATTTTTAGGTTTAAACTGCTGATTATATTACTTAAATCGCTTAGCGTAAGGAAAAGTATGAAAAGAAAATTAATGTTAACGTTTGGGCGGAGGAAGCCCTATACGTTTGGCAATTCCTTGTGAAAGATTTTAAAATGACACGCCAAGCAGTGTCTAATCAGTCGTTAGTCACTTTATATTAAAAGTTCGTAGTAAGAAATTGACAAAATATAATGCAATTTACTATAAAAGGGAAAAAAGGAGTGAGAGACACCGACTTGCACCAGCAAGAGGCAGGAAGTGACAGTAATCACAAATCCTTTCAGAATGCTGGAAACAATGAAAATCCATCTCTGACATGTTTAAAACTCTCTTTTATCACACTTAAACCAAGGAATTTGCATTTTGGATTGTAGAATTAAAGTTAAATATTACCCCATAATCAATGTATAGCAGACTGTACAACACTGCAAACATGTAGAAAACAAGTTCTAATTAACTGACAGTCATGTTTATGAAGTATTTATAGCATTTGTGCTGACAGAGAGTGTTTTCTTGATGAAATACTGCTTTATTGATGAAAAACCGCTAAGGAGAGCATGTTTGAGTGAGAGAGACGCACGTTTCGAGCAGGAGTTCAAAACTTCTAACAAAAATGTTTAAAACTGTCTTTTATTACACTTAAACCAAGAAATTAGCATTTTGGAGTTGCAGAATTAAAGTTATACTTTAAGCCATGATCAAAATATTACAGATTGCAAAAGACTGCAAACATGTAGAAAACGAGTTCTAATAACCTTACAGTCATGTTTATGAAGTTTTTATAGTATTTGTGCTGACAGGGACCACTTTCTTGATGAAATATTGCTTTATTGATGAAAAACCGCTAAGGAGCGCTCATAGAGAGTGTCTGAGTCTTACGCTTCCATCACAAGATGCCTTATATTAATACCCAGAATAAATAATGTTACCCTGGGGGGAAGAGCATTTGCTCATAAAGCACCACAGTTGTGGAATAATTTTTCTATTAGTGTTTGGAGCAAAATCTTTACTTTTAAGTAAAGGCTTAAGACCTACCTCGTTAGTCAGTCTTTTCTATATTAAAGTCTCTTTTTCTTAGGTAAAGGTGAGATCTGGGGGTTTACGGTCATTTAAGATTAAAGGTGAAAGTGTGGATTGGTGTTGTCGTCCTGCCACTCTTGCTGATCACTCAAGTTTGTTGATGGTGGTTTGGTGTGACCTGAGACCCCTGAAATTCCTCATGTCTGTGCTACCTTGTCTGTTTTTAGTCAGGCTGCAAAAGTTACTTTTAGCACTGCCGGAGTTTAGGTGTAGGGCACTAACTCTCTTCTCTTTCTTCTTTTTTCCGAGCTGTTCCCGAGTTGATGCTTCATCGGCTGGACCCTCACCTGGACTCTATGGTGAACCAACCTGGACTTTTTCGGACCCAATGGACTTGAACTGAATTACAAATATTAGCTTAATGCTGCTGAGTGGATCTTAGCAAGCGGCCCCAGCAATGACAGCAATGGACTATTTTTATATCTTCACTTCTTAAAAAATGATTAATTAAGGATTAATCTTGAACTAATATTTACTTGTGTATAAAATGTTTATGCACTCCAGTCGCCCAGAGGAGGAGGGGGTCCCCTTCTGAGTTTTGTTTCCTCTCAAGCTTTCTTCCTACTAGAAGGAGGTTTTTCCTTGCCACTGTCGCCTCAGGCTTTCTTGTTGGGGGTTTGGGCTGGTTATATGTAAAGCTATTTGTGACATTTACTGATGTTAAGACTGCTATGTAGATGATATTGAATTGAATTAAAAAAGAGTCAAAAATAACTTATGAGTTTAATATCAGGATTTCTGAGGGAAGCTTGTCATGCTTAAGGAGGAAATAAAGGAAATAAATTTCACACTCAGACTGAAAATACTTAAAACTACTTTATTTATGAAAAACACACAAGGTAACATATAGACATGCCTCTCCAATATTATTCATATGCGTAAAACAGTCATGTCAAACCTTTTTAATAATAATAATCTGTACTTTAAAAGTTATACCCTCTACAAGAATATTCTAAAACATATATGTAAAAACATAACATTTCGAATGAAAAGTTGAAAATTTAAGGGCTCGTGTTCACCAAACACATTTTGCACCTAGAGCTGTCAAAATTTCACTTTCAGAGCGCTTTCTCTGAGCACTTGTTTTTGCTAAGTTACAAAAAGCATCACTGGGTATGTCTTATTCATTCCTATTTCATGTAAACATTGTAACATGTTCCTTTGAGATTGGTATTTTAGCCAACATAAAATAGATTGTCTTTACTATGGAGAGAAATCGCATCTTGGCATTGGCAGCAGCATTTGAACTAGATGCTCCCTTGTCTTTGAGACATAAAGATTAGGTGCATGGAATAAGCCATGCAAAAAACAGCTGGGAGAGTACCACCAATTAGGGGTTTGATCACTCAATTGTAGTTTTTTGCCTTCTGTTTTGACGAGCCCAGTGCTGTTCTAAAAGTTGAAGGGATTTCAACTTCATGTGCTCTGAGCGCTGCATTAAAAAAGTCTCTAACAGCTTTTTTTTTCCCACTGAAGGCGCTTAGCCCTCTAAACACTGAAGCTCACAAGATTTGTGTTAAAAATAGGCCAGCGCAAAAAATGTCTTTGGTGGAAACAAGCCCTAACTTCACCTGAAATTTTCACACTTAAAATAATAAACACTTTACAGAACTTTCGACTCTTTGATCACTTCCAGACATTCATAAAAAAATATATTCGTTTTAGAAAGCAGAAGTGTGTGATGTGTCCAGTGACTCTGACCGCAATGACCACTTGCGAGGCATGGTAGATACACGGACATTCAGTCTGTAGCGCAAAGACCTTGTCATGTCCAACAGATGGCGCCGGAACTTCACTCCAACAAAGGCATAGAGAATAGGGTTTAGACAGCAGTGCAAATAACCAAGTGTGATGGTGGCCACGAGAGCAATATCCAGAGCTGTGGCACTCTCACAAACAGTGGTATTGCTGCTTTGGTTAGTGTGGAAGGTGTCCATCATGAGGGTGATATTGTAAGGTGTCCAGCTGATGAAGAAGGCCAGCACCAGAGCCAAAATAACACGTACTGCCCTCTGCTTCTGCATTCCCTGGGAGCCTTGCTGTAGCCGCAGAATAATGCAAGAGTAGCAGTAGAGCATTACAATGGCGGGAACAGAAAATCCAATTATGTGGTAGAGCAATCGGGAGGCAAGGCGCCACACAGGAGAGGGGTACCAGTGTATACATTCGTTTTTACCTCGGCGAGGGTCAACAATGGCATTTAGGTAGAGCAAGTCGGGAGTGGAAAGTAACAGACAAAAGAACCAGACAACCAGGCAACTAAACTGAATCAGCCAGGGCTTCCTGCGAGAGTACATCTGCACTGCATGGACAACAGAGAGATAGCGATCCAGACTAATGCAGGCCAGTAGAAAGATTCCGCAGTAGAAATTTATCTAAAAATGAAGAATAAGGAAATACCTTAATATAATTAAGCCTTGCTTAATTAATTAATGCTGCCAGAAACATAATAACTCTCATACTTCAGATTCTGTGATCTAGAACAGCTTCCCATACCTTAAATAGGGCTCCAGTCATTTTGCAGAGCACTGTTCCAAATTTCCACTCAATTGCTGCCTCTACAGCCCACAAGGGTATTGTGAGAAGTAAAAGGGTGTCAGCAACACTCAGATGTAGAATAAAGGTGTCTGTCACACTCCAGATCCGCCTCTTCTGACACAAAACAATCAGGACCATTCCGTTTCCCAGCAGCCCCACAACAAGAACCACAGAGTACAGGACAGGGATAAATATGGCTTCAAAATGTATGCTAAAGTGTTGACCACACACTTGTCCACAGCATGAGCCATCATCGTAGGTGAAATTATAGGTGTCATTGTAATCACTAAAAGTTGTCTTCCCTCCCTCTGACATTTTCTGTAAGGAAAGAATACATAATTGAAATCAGCTATGTTAAATACATCACATCTGATCATACATTGCATATTTGAAGGTTTATATGAATTCTGCATTTCTGCGTTTTTTGTTTTTGTGTATACATTTTGCTATCAAAACAGAGGATGGATTCTAATTATACTGATTTGACACAAAAATGTTAATTTAGGTTTGTAAATTATTGTGCTGTAGATTCTGTGTGTAAACCCTCAACAAAGAGTTGAGAGTTTGCAATCAGAATAAAGGTTAGAAATAATGGGACAATATTGTGCAGTGCAAAATGGCTTTTAGTTTTAGTGGTTCTACACGTCCTGAAAAAAAAGTATCAACCATTTATCAACATATGAACCCCATGTGAATTCCAAAATGGAAACAGGCGTAGGTCACATCAGGGCAGTGTAATCACAGCAGGGTAAATACAACATTACTGGAAAATGTTAAATCATTAAATTAAATTGACCATGTCACATTACTTTGACCATGACCAAATTTCAAATGTATATGTTCACATTTTAAAAATAAGTGATTCAGTGTGAATCACTATAATTTTCATATTATGGTACAAATCTTAATTAGCTGCGAAGTCAGCAGTAATGTTGGCAGCGTAAAAGTTAGCGAGATCACACAGTGATCAGAAGGTCACTGGTTCCGGACTGGTGGAGGTACCACTGATTGACAGATAATTGTCCTAATATGAAAATAGGTGCCATTCTCTCTTTTTTGCAAACACGCACTTGTCCGCAGCATGAGTCATCATCGTAGGTGAAATTATAGGTGTCATTGTAATCACTAAAAGTTGTCTTCCCTCCCTCTGACATTTTCTGTAAAGAAAGAATATATAATTGAAATCAGATATGTTAAATACACCACATCTCATCACACATTGCATATTTGAAGGTTTATATGAAATCTGCATTTCTGCGTTTTTTGTTTTTGTGTATGCATTTTGTTATCAAAACAGAGGATGGTTTCTAATTATACTGATTTGACACAAAAATGTTAATTTAGGTTTATAAATTATTGTGCTGTAGATTCTGTGTGTAAATTCTCAACAGAGAGGGGTGTTTGCAATCAGAATAAGGGTTAGAAATAATGGGACAATATTGTGCAGTGCAAAATGTCTTTTAGTTTTAGTGGCTCTACATGTCCTGAAAAAAAGTATCAAGCATTTATCAACATATGAACCACATATTAATCCCAAAATGGAAACAGGTGTAGGTCACATCAGGGCAGTGTAATCACAGCAGGGTAAATACAACATCACTGGAAAATATTAAATCATTAAATTAAATTGACCATATCACATTACATGGACCATGACCAAATTTCAAATGTATATGTTCACATTTTATAAATAAGTGATTCAGTGTGAATCACTATAATTTTCATTTTATAGTGCATTTAATTAGCTGCTAAGTCAGCAGTAATATTGGCAGCGTAAAAGTTAGCAGGATCACACAGTGATTAGAAGGTCACTGGTTCTGGACTGGTAGAGGTACCACTGATTGATGTCCTAATATGAAAATAGGCGGCAATCTCTCTTTTTTGCAATCGGATAATACAGTTGTCTGTAAACATGGTAATTTGTAAGGTGAAAAACATCCTATTTCATAGGCAACAATCTTCTTCTACTGTTCTCCAAAGTTAGATATAGAAATAAATCAACATGGAAAACAACTATCTCTAATGAAAATAGTTATGCAACCGTGTATTAATGCTATTTAGAAAGGAAAAGCGTATATAGAATGGATATTCATTCAATATTGTTGTGTAGTTTGTGTAACATATATTTTAGAAACAATGCACTTCATGGAAATGAAACCAAAAGTTTAAGGGACTGTTTTGTGACTGATAACTGTATTGCAGGTGGCTTATTTAAACTTTCAACTTTGGTGTTTGTTCAAAGTCAAATTCAAAGTAAACTTTGTCATCTCTTCTATATACTCTACAGATATACAGACAGACGAGACGGCTCCAGTTTTCACAGTGTTGGTTCATTTGTATGGATTGAGGTGACAGCATTTATAACTGAATTTAGAGTTTTAGCAATACTACAAAATCTGATGTCTTTTATTACATACATGTATAATAATAAGGCAGATTATAGGGTATGTGAGTAGTCATGTGTAAGTCTCACAGAGAAAAAAACATTATTAAGCAATTTTAAAATCAAGCAGAAAGGCCAAATTAATCACGGTTATTTCTCAAAACCTACTTTGTTGATATTATCAGAACAATCATAATGTAATTAATATAAGAATATTGTAATGTATAAAATTAATCCATATAAATGGCAGATAAATCTGAGTGGAGGGTCACACAGAACACCTAAATACATCTGAACAGTATGTCGGCTAAAATAACACACAAAAATATAGGCAGTTTCAAAAACATCTAAAAAGTAAAATAAAAACTTACATTTAACAACACGTAATTTGAAGCAGTCTGTGAAAGCACAAGGCAGTTGTGTCCTTCAGATTGATCCACCACAACCACAAACTCTCAGATTTGGGAGGAACTGTGAAATAAGTTCATTTCACAGCCTCCCCCCCTCCCCCCCACCCCTCACTGAGATACAACCCTAGAAGTCAGATAAAATCTTTGTCATTCAGAGAATGTCACTGAGAGTATTTATTAATGAATGAGTGCAAAAGACTACAATTACTTTTATTCAAAAGGTAAAATACATGAAAAGTGTGTATTCAAATAAGCATACTAAAACACACTCTAATAAATATTTCAGTAAACAGAAATAAAGACATGAAAATAGTAATGTAATAAACAATTACATTTTTATACATGTGTTTTCTGTAGTTAAGGGTCCAAGCAAAAACTGCTGGAACGCTACTGTTTTCAGTTTGTTGTTTTTTTGCTCTCTATTTTTATTAAAAACTTAGACATTGAGCATATGAGTGTCTTTAACAACAAACTTATAATATCAGTTGACAGATGAAATGACCCTGTTTTTAAAAAATCTTGAACAGGTCCCAGAAGCTATTCAGTACATCGAACTATCCTCCAAAGCCTCTGGTTTACAACTGAACTCCAAAATATGTGAATTACTAGTCATACATAGTTGCTCTCATGTAACTGCTTGTGGTATACCCATCAAAACTTCTTTCAAATATCTTGGTGTGCATATCACTAAATTAAGTGAATCATTAAATATATTGAAGAAGTTAGAAAAAAGGATGGATAGATGGTCAAACAGAAATCTCTTTTTCCCCACCTATACATAACAAATGATACTACAATGTGCCATAAATTTCACTGAAAAAAGAAACAATTTCCATGCTTGTCTTACATTTCTGTGGAAAATAGCATGTTCAAAATGATTCAAACCCACTGAAGACTGTCACACTCTTTGGGATTATTCAAGGTTCTGTACCATTCCAAATAGTCCATGCTGTTCGAAAACATCCTAACAACCTTGATTAATTGGAAACAGTTGTTTTAATCAACTCCACATGTGAAAAAGAGCAGCTTTGTGCAGTTGGTTTGTGGCAAGTCACGGCAAAAATGAAAGAGCTCAGTGAGGACTTGTGGCTGCACATTGTGGCTGCACACAACTCAGAAAAGAGCTACAAGCAGCGTCTGTATCACCTTCGGAAGCTGAGAAAGTTTCGGGTTTCCCCTGCTGTTCTAAAAGCTTTCTACTCTGGTGCTGTGGAGAGCATCATTACCCGGAACATTTTGTCCTGGTACGGTACGGTTGTAACGATAACTTATACGTTGTAACGATAACTTATAACGATAACGATAACTTAACTTGTAAGTTGTTACGATAACTTATACTGGTTGCCACTTCGTTGTCACATGCTCTACTCTGCTATGTACAATGCTGCAGCTGCACTTGGCACTTTAAAAAATCATCTCTTTGCACCTGTCCTGCCCTAGCACATTTACAATTTTTACTTTTACAATTTTTACAATGTTTACATTCTCAGATTTGCACATTTAACTTTATGTTCCTTATTGTATAATATATAGTTTTATTTTTTGTCCTGTTACCCCAGCCTCCGTATTTAAGTTAGTATTTATGTTGTAAGTTTGTATTGCGTCTCTATCTTCCTTGTCTATTGCACAGTTAAAAGAGCGGATCAGGATACATTTCACTGCTTGTTGTACCTGTATAACTTGCACGTGACAAATAAAGAATCTTGAATCTTGAATCTTATCTAAATGTCTTCACGTTCCAGTGAGCACTGTAGACAGTCCAATGGACACTGCATACTGCTGGATTCCATGGCTGCAGACGAAGGACACCACTACTCCAAATAGGCACACAAAAGCACGCTTTGCTTTTGCAAATTTCATTTGGACAAAGAAGAATACTCCTGGTTTTCTATTTTGTGGTCAGATGAAATGAAAATTGAATTGTTTGGCCATAATGATGTAGCCTTTATTTGGCGTAAAAAAGGAGAAGCATTCAACTCCAAGAACACCATCCCCACAGTCAAGAATGGTGGAGGAACATAATACTTTGGGGGTTTTTTTCAGCCAATGACACAGGCAAACTCATCAAAGTAAATGGCACCATGAAAAAAGACTACATCAAAATTCTCAACAACAACATCAGGCAGCCTGCAGAGAAACTTGGCCTTGACCAGCACTGGACATTTCAGTATGACCATGACACAAAACACACAGTAAAAGTGGTGAAGAAATGGTTAGCTGCCAAAAATATCAACATTTTGTAGTGGCCCTGCCAGAGTCCTGACTTGAATCCAATAGAGAATCCAGGAGGGAGCTAAAGATTAAGGTGATGGCAAGGAGGCCTTCCAAACTCAAAGACTTGGAGCTCACTGCAAAAGATGAATAGTCAAAAATACCAGTGGAGACATGCAAAATGCTTGTCAGCAATTGTAAAAAGCTTTTGACTGCTGTAATAGCCAATACAGGCTTCCCATTAATTATTGAGAAGGGTATGAATAATTTTGGACATACCATTGTTTGTTCAAATGTAAATAAAACAGGAAAATAATTTTTTTTCTACAATGATACTGTCACAGTGGGTGTTGGCATGACAAAAGGCGAGGTCTTTTTGCAAGCCATTTTATTGCAGGTGCTCAAAAACCACAAACACAGAACAGAAACTGGTGCGAGGGCCACAAACAAACAGAACTCTTCTTTGCACTTGAAACTGGAACTTGAAAAACCACAAACAGCACGCTGACATGGGGAGGGTAGTGTGAGGGTGGACGGATAAACACAATGGGAAAAGAACCTGACTTAAATACCGAAAAGAAACAATCAAACACGGGTAATCAGGAGAGGGAAAACCAATCAGAAACCAAATCATAAACAAGCCAAATCAAACAATAAAGGGGTAAACCAATCAGGAACAGGGGCTGAATCAATCTCTAACTAACACGGGTGGGGACACTAATGAAAACTGGCCAACCAATGGGACACAAAGGGAAGGGGGGGCTACAGGTTTGACAGACAGGGATCACGCAGGTCAAAACTCAAATACACTAAACAAAAAGAAATAGCGGCATCTGCTGGCTGCCTAACCACAGTCCAGGGGGCTGGTATGGCCAAGGGTAAGTCCAGGGGGGGCATAACAGTACCCTCCCTCTAAGCGCACCTCCTGAAGTGCAATACATGAGTCTGGGGGTGTCTCATGGTGGACCAGGGGACAGACAGGGGTCCTGATGCAGACCAGGGCACAGACAGGGATCCTGTGGTGGACCTGGGAGCAGACAGGGGTCCTGTGGTGGACCAGGGAGCAGACTGGGGTCCTGGGGCAGACCAGAGAGCAGACTGGGGTTGTTTTATGTTATTTATTTGTTTTTTTCTACTTCTTGTGCACAAAAGTCACCGGGGTTAGTTACCTATGACAGTAAAACACTACTGGAAATAGGAAATCAGATTTCGCTCTTATTTTCGTGGCCGTCTGAGATACTACGTAGCCTGGACGAGAACAATGGACGCAACGCTGACTTGAGGCACAGAACAAAGAAGCGTCGGGGAAAACGTGGCGGCGTCCACAACAGAATGAGAGAACGAGCTCATTGCACACCACTACCGAGTATCCTGCTGGCTAATGTTCAGTCACTGGACAACAAGTTAGATGATCTACCGGGCCAGAGTTACTTTCCAACGCGATATGAGGGACTGTAACATGCTGTGCTTTACTGAAACATGGCTGACCCCCACCGTGCCGGACCGAGCAGTTCGCCTCATCTGGAATACCTGAGCATTAAGTGTCGCCCCTTCTACCTGCCTCGCGAGTTCACCTCGTTCATCGCCATGGCGGTCTACATCCCACCCCACGCGGATACAGGTACAGCTTTATCCGAACTGCACGATGTGCTGTGTGCGCTCCAAAACAAACACCCGGACGCAGCGCTCATTGTAGCAGGGGACTTTAATAAGGCAAATCTCAGACAAGTCATGCCGAACTTTTATCAACACGATACATGCCCGACAAGAGGAAACAACACACTGGACCACTGTTACACGCCGTACAAGCATGCTTACAAAGTTTCTTCCCAGCCGGCTTTCGGAAAATCTGACCATTCTGCCATTTTCCTCATACCGGAACATCAACAAAGCTTTCGTCATGAGGCTCCGGTTATGAGGGAGATGCAACGCTGGTCTGCCCAATCAGAGGCTACACTGCAGGACGCACTCGATGACGTAGACTGGGACATGTTCCGAGCCTGCGCAGAGGACATCAACGAGTTTGCGGATGTAGTAGTTAGCTTCGTTAGCAAGCTTGCGAATGAAGTCATCCCAACGGTGAGAGTTAAAACCTTTCCAAACCAGAAGCCGTGGGTGGACAGATCGATTCGCGCTGCTGTGAACGCCCGGACTGCTGCTTACAATGCCGCTCTCACTACCGGTGATTTGACCTTAAAAAGCGGCCTCCTACGAACTTTGCTGCCAGATTCGAGCTTGCAAGTGCAATTTCAAACAGCGAATCGAATCGAAATTTCATCAGGGTGACGCACGAAGCTTGTTGCATGGACTGCGCACTATTACGGACTATAAAGCCAAAGACACCGCGACGATCGGCGCCGACTCCGCATTTGCCAATGAGCTGAACGCATTCTACGCCCGCTTCGAGGTTAGCCAGGTGGCTACTGCTACCAGCCGGCTGGCGACTGAGCATGGTGACGTCATCAGCATCGCAGAGCATGACGTCTGCGCGGCGCTGAGGCGGGTGAACACCAGGAAGGCAGAGGGTCCAGACGGCATCTCCGGGCGCCTGCTGCCCTGCTGCGCTGACCAACTGTCAGGTGTGTTCACCTCCATCTTCAACGAGTCTCTGGCGAAGTCTGTGGTCCCCACCTGCATCAAGAAACCCACCACGGTCCCTGTGCCCAAGAATAACAAACCTTCATGCCTGATTGACTACCGCCCTGTTGCACTGACATCGGTAGTTATGAAGGTGTTTGAAAGACTGATCAAGCACATCATCTCCTCCTCCATCCCAAGCACCATGGACCCACTCCAGTTTGCCTACCGCTCTAACCATTCTACAGAGAATGCCATCTCCCATGTCCTGCACACCTCCCTCAGCCACATGGACAAGAAACAGGGTAACTATGTGAGATTGCTGTTTATCGACTTCAGCTCAGCATTCAACACAATAGTGCCCTATAGACTGTTTTACAAACTGAGAGACCTAGGACTCAACACCCGCTTGTGCATGTGGGTGCTGGACTTTCTTACAGGCAGATCTCAGGTGGTGCGGGCAGGCAGGTCTGTCTCCAACAGCATCACCACCAACACAGGAGCTCCTCAGGGGTGTGTACTCTCTCCGCTGTTGTACTCACTATACACTTCGGACTGTGTGGCTGCTCATGACTCCAACAACATTGTAAAGTTTGCGGACGACACAGTGGTGTTGGGGTTAATCTCCAACAACGATGAGATGGCCTACGTGGACGAGGTGGAGAACCTGGCACTCTGGTGCCAGGAAAACTGCCTCCAGCTGAACGTCAGCAAGACGAAAGAGCTGGTGGTGGACTTCAGCCAGGGACAGCACAACTACAGACCCCTCTCCATCAATGGTGCTCCGGTGGAGAAGGTGTCCTCGTTCAAGTACCTTGGCGTTCACATCTCTGAGGACCTGACATGGGCTGGACATATCAATGTTCAAGTCAAGAAGGCAAAGCAGCGTCTTTATCACCTTCGGAAGCTGAGAAAGTTTCGGGTTTCCCCTGCTGTTCTAAAAGCTTTCTACTCTGGTGCTGTGGAGAGCATCAATACTCAGAACATTTTGCCCTGGTACGGGAACAGCTGTGTTTAGGACCAGAAAGCCCTCCAGAGAGTGATCTGGGCAGCGGAGCGCTGCTGCACGTCACCTCTCCCTTTCCTGCAGGACATTTACACCAAGAGATGTAGGACCAGGGCAATCAGGGTTATAAAAGACTCATCTCACCCAGGAAACAGACTTTTTCATCTTCTGCAATCAGGCAGAAGGTTCTGCACCATCATGGCCAAAACAGAGAGACTCAGGAGGAGTTTCTATCCTCAGGGCATCCGTTTCCTTATCAGGACATGCCTTTCTAAGTCTCAGTTCTGTTATTATATGCTGCTAATACATACCTCATTGTTACAATAACTTATACTGTAAATGTCCATGTTGTTACATGCTGCTATTACATACCTCATATCGTATTGTTATGATAACTATACTGTAAATGTCCATATTATTATATGTTATTATATGCTGCTAATACATACCTCTTATTGTTACGATAACTTTACTGGTTGCCACTTCATCGTCACATGCTCTACTCTGCTATGTACAATGCTGCAGCTGCACTTGGCACTTTAAAAAATCATTTCTTTGCACCTGTTCTGCCCTAGCACATTTTTACAATTTTTACAATCTGAGGTTTGCACATTTAACTTTATGTTCCTTATTGTATAATATGTAGCTTTATTTTTGTCCTGTTACCCCAACCTCCGTATTTAAGTTAGTATTTATGTTTGTAAGTTTGTATTGCATCTTATCTTCCTTGTCTATTGCACAGTTAAAACAGCGGATCAGGATACATTTCACTGCATGTTGTACCTGTATAACTTGCACATGACAAATAAAGAATCTTGAACCTTGAATCTTGAATCTTGACAGGGGGCTGAAGGCCACTCTGGGATCAGACAGGGGGCTGAAGGCCACTCTGGGATCAGACAGGGGGCTGAAGGCCAGTCTGGGATCAGACAGGGGGCTGAAAGCCACTCGGGGATCAGACAGGGGGCTGAAGGCTGGGTTGGGAACAGAAAGGGGACTGAAGGCTGGGTTGGGAACAGAAAGGGGACTGAAGGCCAGGTTGGGAACAGAAAGGGGACTGAAGGCTGGGTTGGGAACAGAAAAGAGACTGAAGGTGAGGTTGGGAACAGAAAGGAGACTGAACATTGGGTTGGGAACAGGAAGGGGACTGAAGGCTGGGTTGGGAACAGGAAGGGGACTGAAGGCGAGGTTGGGAGCAGGAAGGGGACTGAAGTTGAGGTTGGGAGCAGACGGGGAACATGACACCTTAGCAGCAGCAGACAGGTGATGTGACACCTTAGTGGCAGCAGACGGGGAATGTGATGCCTTAGTGGCAGCAGACAGGGAGCAGAATGCCTTAGTGGCAGCAAACGGGGAAAAGAACACCTTAATGGCAGCAAACGGGGAACAGAATGCCTTAGAGTCAGCAAACTGGGAACAGAATGCCTTAGTGGCAGCAAACAGGGAACATAACACCTTAGTGGTAGCAAACGGGGAACAGGACACTTTAGTGGCAGCAAATAGGGGGCTGAAGGCCTTTTTAGGAGCAGACACAGTTTTTAAGGCCTCTCAGGGAACAGGGACAGATTTTGAGGCCTTTTGGGGGAACAGACACAGTTTTTGAGGCCTCTCAGGAAACAGACATTCCTTGAGGCCTTTTGGGGAACAGACACAGTTCTTGAGGCCTCTCAGGGAACAGACACAGTTCTTGAGGCCTTTCAGGGAACAGACATAGCTGGCTGCGAGGCCTCCTCGGCAACAGACACTGGCTGCAAGGCCTCCTTGGCAACAGACACTGGCTGCAAGGCCTCCTCATGGCAAACACTGGCTGCAAGGTCTCCTCGGCGGCAAACACGGGCTGCCAGGCCTCCTCGCGGCAGACACTGGCTGCAAGGCCTTCTTGGTGGCAAACACTGGCTGCAAGGCCTCCTCGGTGGCAAACAATGGCTGCAAGTCCTCCTTGGCGGCAGGGGGTTGAGTCGAGTTGTGAGAAATCTCCTGGGGTCGAGGCGAGTTGTGAGACCTCTCCTGGGGTCGAGTCGAGCTGCAAGACCTCTCCTGGGGTCAAGGCGAGGTGCAAGACCTCTCCTGGGGTTGAGTCGAGCTGCGAGACCTCTCCTGGGGTCGAGTCGAGTTGCGAGACCTCTCCTGGGGTCGAGTCGAGTTGCGAGACCTCTCCTGGGGCAGAGTCAAGCTGCAAGACCTCTCCGGGGGCCGAGGCGAGCTGCGGGGACTCCTCCTTTGCCTGGGACTGGCACGTGCAGGGCTTCTCAGGGACTGACAGGGGCTGGCAAGGCTTTTCAGGGACCACCAGGGACAGGAAGTCAGGGGAGGTCTGGTCAGGAGGGAGTGCATCAGGGTAGGTCTGGGCAGGAGGGAGTGCATCAGGGTAGGTCTGGGCAGAAGGGAGTGCATCAGGGGAGGTTAATGTGGCAAGTGCGTGGAGCAGGGAGGTTAACAGATACTCCTTATGCATTGTCTCATTTTCTTTAGGGAGAGGCCTGTATCATTTCCAGTCAGAAAAATTTTTTTTCTTGGTTGAACAGAAATAACTTTAAGTCAAAATTTTCTAGGGATATGAATAATTTTGGACATGCCATTGTTTGTTCAAATGTAAATAAAACAGGGAAATTATTTTTTTCCACAGTGATACTCCTTATACATTGTCTCATTTTCTTTAGGGAGATGCCTGTATCATTTCCAGTCAGAATAAAAACTGCTTGGTTAAATAAACATAACTTTGTCAAAATACACCAGGGATATGAATAATTTCAGGCTTAACTGTAAGTCCTTATTCTTTAAGGAATGGTTGGAGAGGGATATTTGGTCAGTCACACATTTACTAGTTGAATCTGGCAATATCTTATCCTTTGAAGTCTAAATTTCAATGCAGCAGCGAACAATACAATAAGTTTTTGAAATGTCTTTATGGTGCTTTTCTGTTAATGGTCAAAAATGAACTAACTTTCTTGACTACCTCAGGCCTTCCCAATTCTGTGATAAAAGATGAAGATGATTTCTTTGCTAAGGCCATCTCAAACAAAATGATCCATTTTAAAACTTCTCTTTTCCCAAAGCATCTCCCAAAGCATCAGAAATTCCATTTCTCAAGATAATAAACCATCCTCACAAAAGAAATTACACTCTTTTAATTTTTTTTTTTACCACTATCTCCTAAAGTCAAAGAAGTACACCTTAAAGTTTTCAGTGACATACTGTATATCCTTTGGTTGAACTTCTTAGACACAGGTTCAACAAATCACCATGACAACTGCATATTTTGTGATAATCATTGTCATTGAGACTACCAACCACTTATTCTTTTTTTTTTTTGTACATATAGCAATATCTATTGGAATGATAAGTATAACTGACTCGAACAAAAAATCCCCTCTCTTTCACAATTTAACAAAAGTGAAATTAAATATGGGTTTATACTCAATATGGGTTTATACTCAATTAAATTCTTTGTAAATGTTATTGTCATTTTAAGAAAAACTTTTATTCAGAAATGTAAATGCATTAAAACTCAGCACCTTCTGGGCATCTTTAGAAGAGAGTTCACAATGTACTACAAATCCTTAAAAAATATGAACAAGAAAAACGAGAAAAGGTTGTTTAATATAACTGAAGACTTTGAATTAACAGAAGACACTACTAAGCTCCTTTTTTGCTTTTTCTTTGTTTCTTCTATTTTTTCTTATGTATGTGTGTGTTTATGCTGTGGGCTCTGTTCGTAGATGAGCTGTCTTGATATGTACAGTACTGTGCAAAAGTTTTAGGCAGGTGTGAAAAAATGCTGTAAACAAAGAATGCTTTCAAAATGGAAATGTTAATCATTTATTTTTTATCAATCAACAAAATGCGGTGAATGAACAAAAGAGAAATCTAAATCAATATTTGGTGTGACCACCCTTTGCCTTCAAAACAGCATCAATTCTTCTAGGTACACTTGCACACAGTTTTTGAAGGAACTCAGGTTGTTCCAAACATCTTGGAGAACTAACCACAGATTTATAATCCTATAATCCTACAAAATAATATAATGACTACAAAATAATATAATGACTATAATCCTACAAAATCCCTGACTTTGTGCAAGTGTACCTATAAGAATTGATGCTGGTTTGAAGGCAAAAGGTAGTAACACCAAATATTGATTTGATTAGATTTTTCTTTTGTTTGCTCACTTTGCATTTTGTAAATTGATAAAAATAAACAATCATTATTTATATTTCTGAAAGCATTCTTTTTTTACAGCATTTTTTCACACCTGCCTAAAACTTTTGCACAGTACTGTACATTGCCATATATTATTGTAAAATTGTTACTCTCTCAATAAAAAAAAAGGGATGAGCTCCAAGACAGCAGCTGGTGCCAGAGCGGATCAGCCTTCAATTTAGTTCATTCTGCCTTTAACTGAAGCTCAAGTTTCTACTGAAGATCATAAAGAGCTCAGGGAGTGGAGTGCAACATGAGTGGTCAACAGGTATTTTTATCTTTATAGTGTCATATTTATGGAACTCCAAAATGTTCTAAACAAATAAATAAGACATTATGAAATAAATAACTATACGAATTAATAAATGACAGATATATATGTTATGACAATGAAACTGTGAAATAACTGAACACATTTTGAAGTAAAGGTCATCATTATGAAGCATATGGGCCTATTTCACAATTTCTGGATTCGATTTTTTGGCGCGGTAAATTGCCTTCCGGTAGATATTCTATGGAAGGAAACAATGGCGGAGTCAAAAAATGTAAGGTTACCTCATTGCACTAATTCCAAACTAAAACCAAAGATGATAGTTGGTGAGGGCAATCAAACAAGATGAAAGCATTAATTTTGTTATTCACAAAAAGAGTGTGCAACTGAAGATTTGTGCTGTTCCCCAGAAATATCAGTGTATGAATGGGTGACAGTTTGGCAAGCAGAAAAACAAGAAAAAAATATAACTGCAAGCAGTGATTATGGGAACCATGCAGTTTGCAGTCTTATCAGTCTTTGAAGAATTGAAATGTACAGACATTGAAAAATGACAAGTTTCATCCTTTTATCTATGGTGCTACAGTTCATAAGTTATTAGGCATAACACAAAATAGCTTATTATAGCGCCACCAACTGGCAGAGTGACACAGTTTTTTTTGCCTGAGTATTGGGTGGGGTACCAGACCTACCTGCCAAATTTCAAAGCTGTATGTCTTACACTTTTTTCTCCACAACGCGTTTTCCACTGCATGGCCCCCTAGTAATAACAAGAAATCCAATATGGCGGAATTAGATGTGAGGGTCCAGAAAGATTCATCTTGCCCCAAGGAGTAAGATGGTTTAACGATTTTTGAGAATCGGAGCTATGGTTCAAAAGTTATTAGGCAAAATGCAAAATAGCTTATTATAGCGCCACCAACTGGCAGAGTGGTGCAATTTTTTGTAGACGAATATTGGGTGGGGTCCCGGACCTACCTGCCAAATTTCAAAGCTGTAGCCCACCCAGAGCTGGATTTCTATGACATTCAGTTTGTGGCATTGCAGTCCTATGCCAAGCCGACCACATTTATTTGCATATTACAGAAAAATGAAGACCTAAATTAAAAATGTGCTTGATAATAATTAAATATGAGTGTCTTGGGATTCAAATGATACCAGTTGCATGCAGATTGGACAAAAATCCAGGGAGTAGTTCGCAAGAGTTGGTTTTACATATTTTGCAGATTAGCAAGAAATCTCATAATGTGACAATGGATAAGACACATCAAGAAAGATTCGTCTTGACCCAAGGAGTAAGCCGGTATAAGATTTTTGAGAATCGAAGCTACATTTCAAAAGTTATTGGACAAAATGCAAAATAGCTTATTATAGTGCCACCAACTGGCGGAGTGGTGCCATTTTCTTTTTTGCCTGAGTAGTGGGTGGGGTCCTGGACCTGCCTATTAAAAAAAATCCACATGATTCCAATAGGGTACCACGCAGTGTTCCACTGCATGGCCCCCTAAAAAACAGCACAAGCAAGGGAGAGGTACCAGAGAGCATGTCTAAGCAACATACTTCCTGCCGGTAAGCACCAAGATTTAAGCTAGCTAGTTGTTGTAACTTGTAAATGTTACGCTTGTAATTCATGGTCATGTCACGTCTGCGCCTCCTCCCCGACACCCGGACTCACCAGAGTATTGAACCTGAGGATGTGTCGCGTCAGGGTTGTTATGGTAAAGGTGCGTCTGTCCCTTTAAGGAATCCCCGCTAGACACGTCTGGATTGTCTAGGTCAATGGTGGAGGTTTCCCTTTCCCAATGTGTATCACCTGTGTGTTATTATTACATTTGTGCTCATTGGTTTACATTCAGTTAATTATCTAGAACTGCTATTATTTAACCAGACCGATCCGGTCGTTATTTGTTCATTCTCCCTCACTCATACCTCGCTCTGTCGCACTAGACTCCAGCTCTTCCCGAGACGCCGCCAGCAGGACTCAGCAGCCAATGCTAAGCTAACCAGCTAATACTCAGCTGAGTTAGCTGCCGCATGCTAACGGCTAAGCTCAAGCCAATCTCACACCGCACCTACCCGGACTTACGAGGTACTTTATGAACTCTCTTCACGCACCTCGTCTCAAGCTGGTGCCTCTGCTGCGCTGTTGTTGAATTCACTGTAAATAAAAACACTGTTGCATCTGAACCCCGCGTCTGCGTCTTCATCCGCGGTACGAGGATAATGACAGGTCACTCGTGTTCAACAATTGTTATCCACAACTAAGCAAGGACCTTTCCAGATGATTTCATCTTATTCTCACTTGCAATCAGTAAGTAAAACTTGGGTTGTGTAAAGTTGCCAATTTTCCAGACAGACCCTCAGTCAATCAGCCAAATTAATAGAACATGTTTTTAATGAGTTTTGGGCTACTGTATACTTTTGGCAAACCTGGCAGGCAGTTAATGTTAAAAGATTCAATCAACATCAGACGTACTGTAAAATTAAATTTCAGCCCTTTTATTTGTAAATGAACATGTAGTGTAATGTAATTCTGCTGCTGTTAGCTCTATTGACTGTATTGGCTCTATTGACTGTATTGACGGTGTTTATGTATAAAATACATAAACTTGCCATACAAAAAGTGCTACTTTACACAACGTAAATTTTGTAAACATTCTTCTCTCATTAGTACTTGTAAACCAAATATCTCCATTGCAAAATGAACATTTCCAGTAAGCTATTTTAAGAATATAAACAGTAGTCATACAAAAAGTTATGTTGTTGTCGACTACTTCAACAGAAGCTCTTATTTTTTCACTCCCTCTAGTAGTAAGAAAACCTTGAGAGGAAACATGACTCGGAAGGGGACCCCATCCCCCATGTAGTTGCTGGGGCCCCTTGCTAAGATCCCCTCTGCAACATTAAGCTAAAATTAGTTCAATATAAAATTTGCAATTCAGTAAAAGTCCATAGGGTCCAAAAAATCCCAGCTGGTCCCAGATGATGAGGTCTCCATGGAGTCACTGTGAGGGTTCATTCGTTCAAGTGTCAGATGGGGATCAGCTCGGGAACAGCTTGGGGGAAAAAAAGAAAGAGGAGAGAGTTAGTGTCCTACACCTACCCTCTGGCAGTGCTAAAGTAACTATAACAGCCTGGGTAAAAAGGGACTATTGGACCTTCCCTTGGACTATTTTTGTATGTTTGCTTCTTTAAATAACTAACAATTCATCTTGAACTAATGCCTATTGTGTATTAAATGTTTGCCTGGCTGGTCGCCCAGAGGAGGATGGGGTCCCCTTCCAAGTTTTGTTCCTCTCAAGGTTTCTTCCTATTAGAGGGAGTTTTCTCAGGCTTGCTTGTTGGGGGGTTTAGGCTGGTTATATGTAAAGTGCTTTGTGACAATGACTGTTGTTAAGAGCACTATATAAATAAATTTGAATTTGAATTGAAAAAAAAGTTATTTGTAAGCATTGAATTAGTTTTCATTGTTTTGCGGACTGTAAAAGTGTGAAAACAGTTGTCTCTTAGACTTGACTCTGCAGGTGTCTTTTCCTCATCTGTGGTGTTAAGAATCGCCCTGATCTTCAAGCTGATATGTCTAGCACCAGGTGTGTATGTCCTGTTTTTTGTCGAAGATTTTGCTATAAATACCCATGTGTAAAGGGTTTTTGGGGGGCACTCACTCGATCTCACATGAGAGCTGAGACAGCACTCTTGCTTCTTCTTTCTCTTTCAGCTTTTCCCTTCAGAGGTCGCCACAGCGAATCATCTGTCTCCATTTAGTCCTATCTTCTGCACCCTCTACCCTCACAACAACTAACTTCATGTCCTCTTTAACCGCATCCATAAATCTCCTTTTTGGTCTTCCTCTCAGCCTCCTGCCTGGTGGCTCCAACCTCAGCATCCTTCTACCTATGTAATCATTGTCTCTCCTCTGGACATGTCCAAACCATCTCAGTCTGAGAGACTTTATCTCCAAAACATCTAACATGAGCTGTCCCTCTGATGTACTCATTCCTGATCCTATACATCCTCGTCACTCCCAAAGAACCTCAACATCTTGAGCTCTGCAACCTCCAATTCTGCCTCCTGTCTTTTCCTCTTTGGCACTGTCTCCAAACCATACAACATCGCTGGTCCCACTACTGTCTTGTACACCTTTCCTTTCATTCTTGCTGAAACCCTTTTATCACACATCACACCTGACACCTTTCTCCACCCATTCCAACCTGCTTGCACACGCTTCTTCACCTCTTTTCCACTCTCTCTGTTGCTTTGAACCATAGACCCTAAGTACTTAAAGTCCTCTACCTTCTTTACTTCTACTCCCTGTAACTTCACTGTTCCACTTGTGCCCCTCTCATTTACACACATGTATTCTGTCTTACTCTGTCTTCATTCCTCTCTTTTCTAGTGCATATCTTCACCTCTCTAGTCTTTCCTCTACCTGCAACCTGCTCTCACTGCAGATCACAATGTCATCTCCAAACATCATAGTCCATGGAGACTCCTGTCTAACATCATCTGTCAGCCTGTCACTGCCAGCAAACAAGAAGGGGCTTAGAGCCAATCCTTGATGCAGTCCCACCTCCACCTTGAACTCCTCTGTCACTCCTACAGCAGACCTCACTGCTCTCTCACAGCTCTCATACATGTTCTGCACCACTCTAACATACTTCTCTGCCACTCCAGACCTCCTCATGCAATACCACAGCTCCTCTCTCAGCACCCTGTCTTATGCTTTCTCTAAATCTACAAAGACACAATGCAGCTCCCTCTGACCTTCTCTGTACTTCTCCATCAGCATCCTTAAAGCAAAAATAGCACCTGTAGTACTCTTTCTTGGTATGAAACAGTACTGCTGCTCACAAACGCTCACTTCTGACCAAGCCTAGCTTCCACCACTCTTTCCCAAAGCTTCATTGTATGACTCATTAGCTTTTTTTGTCTGTAGTTGCTACAATCCTGTATGTCTCCCTTGTTGTTAAAAATCAGCACCAGAACACTTTTCCTTCATTCCTCAGGCATCTTCTCACTCGTCAAGATCTTGTTGAACAACCTAGTCAAAAACTCAACTGCCACCTCTCCTAGACACTTCCATACCTCCACAGGTATGTCATCGGGGCCAACTGCCTTTCCCCCTCTTCGTCCTCTTCAAAGCTTTCCTCACTTCATCCTTACTAATCTCAGCTACTTCCTGATCCACAACAGTCACCTCTTCTACTCTACATTCTCTCTCATTTTCCTCATTCATCAGCTCTTCAAAGTACTCTTTCCATCTTCCCATCACACAATTGGCACCTGTCAGTACATTTCCATCCCTATCCTTAATCACCCTAACCTGCTGCACATCCTTTCCATCTCTATCTCTCTGCCTTGCCAACCTGTACAGCTCATTCTCTCCCTCCTTACTGTCCAACCTCGCATACAGGTCATCATACGCCCTTTGTTTGGCCTTTGCTACCTCTACCTTCACCATACTTTGCATCTCCCTGTACTCCTGTCTACTCTCCTAAGTCCTCTCAGTGTCCCACTTCTTCTTCGCTAACTTCTTTCTCTGTATATGCTCCTGAACTTTTTCGTTCCACCGCCAAGTCTCCTTATCTACTTCACTCCTTCCAGATGATACACCAAGTACCCTTCTACCCATCTCCCTAATCATATTAGCTGTATCTGTCCAATCATCTGGGAGCACCTCCTGGCCACCAAGAGCCTGTCTCAATTCCTCTGTGAAAACCTCGCAACACTCTTCTTTTTTCAGCTTCCACCACCTGGTGCTCTGCTCCACCTTTGTTCTCTTCATCTTCCTCACCATCAGTTTCATCCTACAGACCACCATCCTATGCTGTGTCGCTACACTCTCACCTACCACTACCTTGCAGTCACTAATCTCCTTCAAATTCATGTCTACATAAGATGTAGTCCACCTGTGTGCTCCTCTCCCCACTCTTATAAGTCCTTGTCACTCCCAAAGAACCTCAACATCTTGAGCTCTGCAACCTCCAATTCTGCCTCCTGTCTTTTCCTCATTGGCACTGTCTCCAAACCATACAACATCGCTGGTCTCACTACTGTCTTGTACACCTTTCCTTTCATTCTTGCTGAAACCCTTTTATCACACATGACACTCCTATTTTCCTGCCTCTTCTGGAAGAAAGTATTTACAACAGCCATTTCCATCCTTTTTGCAAAGTCTACCACCATATGTCCCTCTTCGTTCCTATCCTGGATACCAAACCTGCCCATCACTTCCTCATCACCTCCGGTCCCTTTACCAACATGTCCATTAAAGTCTGCATCAATTACCACTCTCTCAACTCTGGGGATACACTGCATCAAATCATCTAGCTCACTCCAGAAATTCTGCTTCTCTTCAAGCTCACATCCTAACTGTGGGGCATAACCACTAACAACATTGATCTTTATTCCTTCAACTTCAAGCTTCAGACACATCAGCCTATCTGACACTCGTTTCACTTCCAGAAGGTTCCTAACACACTCCTCCTACTCCATTTCTCTTTCCATCTCCACCATGGTAGAACAACTTAAACCCTTCTCCTAAGCTTCTAGCCTTGCTACCTTTCCATCTGTTCTCCTGAACACATAGTATATCCACCTTCCTTCTCTGCATCATGTCCACCAGCTCTCTAGCTTTACCTCTCATAGTTCCAACATTCAAAGTCCCTACTTTCAGTTCCACACTCTTGCCTTTCCTCTTCTCTCTCTGCCTATGCACACGCCTTCCTCCTCTCCTCCATCGACCAAGAATAGTCCAATTTCCACAAGTACCCTGTAGGTCAACAGCACCGGTGGTGGTCATTGTTAACCTGGGCCTCGACTGATCCGGTATGAAATCCCTGTTTGTGATTCGCATATTTGATTTGGCTTAGGTTTTATGTCGGATGCCCTTCCTGACACAACCCTCTGCATTTATCTGAACTTGGGACTGGCACAAGAAATCACTGGCTTGTGACCTCTTCTGGTTGCATTTGACCTCTTATGGTTGCACTGCTTGCTCTATTAAAACTCAACTATCATTTAACTCTGTCTCTGAGTCTGATCTTTGGGTAAAACAGAATTTCCACCACAGGACAATACTCTATCACCTAAGCCAGAAGACAGAACATTCCATTTTCTGAAACTGCTGTCTATCTTCTGGTTTAGCTGATATACTGTATATAATTGATTATCATCTGCAAAATAATGAAAATTAGACACTTTTCCATGTTTACGATTGTTTCTTTATTGTATTTAATGTTTGTCTGCGACACTCCACAAGACTTTCGGCAGTACCCAACATGGCGGCATACTACTAAATCAACAAACACCTAAAACTTCATCTAATTAACCATCGCTGCCAGCTCAAGACAACCTAAAAGGTAATAAAGTAAATTATCTTGAATACATCAACATACTTACTCTGGCAGAGTGTAAAGAGAATCCGGATAGCCTGTTTAACTTTTTGAATGAGTGTTTCGAGAGGCTCGCCATGGGGAAACCCAAAGCCCTGAATGCCACTGCCACCACGCCGACAGCTAGCAGAATTACTCTGTCTACCAAGAGGAGCCGGCCCGAGGATTCACCCGAAGGTGCCTCTCCCCCTGGCAAAGACTTGGAGAAAATCCTAGAATCTATTGATAAGAAACTAACTAGCTTCGACGAACGCTTAGCCCTTTTGAATATTCTCCTTAAGGAACTAAGAGAACTATGGGAGTCTTTGGAGTTTAGCCAACAGCAAGTGGAAATACTCACGTCAGAAAACACGATCCTTAGAGAGTGAGTAAAATCTCTCACAGAGGAGATGAGCCAACTCTCCGATGAAAATTAAAAAATTAAAGAAACGGTCATTGACTTACCAGCACATAGCATGAGGGATAACCTTGTCTTTGCAGGTATCCCAGAAGAGCCCGATGAAAACCCTGAGTTTATAGTTAAAAAGTTCATCCAGAACCAGCTTAAACTTTCACCGGACAACGTTAAAACTATCACCTTCCACCATGTTCATCACCTTGGAGGAAGAAGACCCACCGCCCATAGACCCAGACCTATCATGGCCAAGTTTGAACATTTCAAACAGAAGGAGCTGGTGAAAAGCAGAAGCAGGAAGCTTAAAGGAACGAACTTTAGCATCAACGATCAGTTCCCCAAGGAGATTCTGGAATGATGCCAAGTTCTATTTTCCATAAGAAAACGTTTCATCGAGGGAGGTTCCTGAGCTGTCATCGCTGTCGACAAGCTGTTTGTGAACAGGCAACTACATCGTAACCGGGAAACCACCCCCTGGCCCTACAAAACTAAATCCAGGTGATCGTTATCCATATTGATGTAGTATATTAATTTATTTAATTTTCTTTAACTAAATCGTTATTAGACATGCCCTCACAAAAAAAGTCACCCAGTAACTGCCTGTCTCAATAGTATAGTTAGTGAATGTGTCATAAGGGTTTCACCTGTGTTTGTATTATTTCCTCACTTCTGTTTTTCTTTACATTCGTGTTTTTCTCTTCCCTTTTCTTTTTTCTTGCTCTCCAGCACCTAGCAGCTCATACTGTATTTAATGCAACAATTAACGTAGCTGCTTCGCACATAACACACGCACACAAACAGCATCTCAACAGTTCACTCACACAGATGCACAGATTTGCCCAGGCTCTTACTCAAGTAGACATAGCCATACATGTATATTCCTTATGCATATGCAGGCACTCGCGTAGTCACGCACGCGGTGGAAGACCATGCCTATTTCACTCATGGGTAAAGTGGCCACTATTAAAATGATAGTCCTGCCCAAAATTAACTATTTATTTTCAATGATCCCTCATAAACCCACCTCTGTTTGGTTCAAACATTAGATTCTTGCATTTCCAAATTTTTGTGGAGAGATAAACCACCAAGAATCAGTCTAAGAACCTTACAGAAGAAAAAAACGTGGGGGGTTAGAGCTACCAAATTTCTATTACTACTTTCTTGCCAATAGATTGCAATACATTTTGAAATGGATTAACCACAGCCCCCTAGACACATCATGGCTGAGTGTGGAAAAAACATTCTGTGATATTTCTAGAAATTTCTGACCTGCCATTTATCAGCTCCAGCATTAAACAGCATAAATGTTTTCACAGCGTCAATATCAGCACCTTCTGACAGCCTGGTGGGATTTTCTCAAAATAACTAAGTCTGCTACTCCCATGCAACCTATATTAACCCATCTGGAACAATCCTGACATCCTACTAAATAAAAAAATGATAAATTTCACATTATGGAAAGACAAAGGCATAAGGTATCTAGAACATATTATCAGAGCTGGAAATGGTATCCCATTACAAGACCTAATATTACAGTACAGTATTCATAGTAGTAAGTTTCTAGAATATCAGCAGTTTAAATCCGTAATCTGCTAAATACGATATAAATTTAATTGAATTACAACACCAAGTATGGTGACTGAGTTTATGAATTTTTCCAGCTCTAAATTACTGTCAAAGATATATAGATCATTATTAAATATGGATGATTCAATCTCCTTTCCAACATCACAATGGGAGATAGATTTATCTACTAAATTAGAACAGAATATCTGGGCACAAATATGTTCAGATACTTTCAGAATATTAAAAAATACCAATTTACAACTCATACATTACAAAACTCTCCACAGAACACATTACACGGGACAAAGGATGTTCAGGATGGGTCTCTACAGACTCTAACATCTGCTCTCATTGCACACGTAACGCACCAGACAACTATATGTGCAGTGCTATGTGAATGCACACTTGTCCAGAGGTTTTGGCAGGAGGTATGCGAAGAGATCAATATGTTTAGGGAATAGTGTTCCAGCTTTCCCAAAGCTATGTATGCTAGGCCACTCCAAGCGACATTGGATTTGGAGGGGAATTTGTTATTATGTGATCCTCACTGCTATTCTGCTATAAGAAAAACTATTCTTGTAAATTGGAAATCAAAAATGAGTTGAATATTAAATTATTACAGGAGTCTCCTGTTGGACTACATTAGCATGGGGGAGAATGTCTGCCTCCTCTAGAATCCCAATTGGATATCTTCCATTCCCTCTGGTCCTGTGATTGATTTCATTACTTAGTGGGGGTGATGGGTCATGATCTGCCGCCCCATGGCCTTGTGGACGGGAGTTTGAGGGCATGGGATCTCCGCTGGTCCCGAGGCTTACAGCAGCGGCCGGCTGCGGGTTGCCCGGGGTGGTTGGAGCTGGGGAGACCGCAGTGGACGGCCGGCAGATGCGGGTGGGGGCTACTGGCAGCCTTTGGTGGTGGGTACTGGCCCTGGCTTGGTGGCTGGCTCTCAGCTGGTGTGGGCTGAGGTGGGGTCCACGTCTCCTGGTGCCTGGGCGGTGGCTTGCTCCCTGGGTGGATCTTAACTGTCCTGGGGGTGTGCGCCTGCCCAGGCGTGTCTTTCTGGGGCGGGCGGCTTTTCGCCGGGCAGCCTGGGCCCCAGGCGCCTTGAGCTCCTCAGGAGTGCCGGTGGGTGGGCAGGATGAGCAAAAGTGCAGGTGCTGGATGGGTGTGTGTGTGTATGGCCAGCGCTACATATCGACGGCTGGTGGTTGAGGTTCCCAGCCCCCTGCACCCCGGAGTTGTGGGGGATAGCAGCTCTTTGGGGATTCATGTGCCCCCAGATGTTGTCCCTGCGCCCAGGCACGGTCGCCGGGTGTCTGCCACTCCATCCGCGGGGAGTAGGGATGCCTAAGCTATCTCACCATAATCATTCTTGGCCTAAGTGCGCCCCGCCCCCCAACCACCAATATCACAATCTACACACACCCACTCCCTAACTGTTTTTTTCCTTTTAACTGCACTTCAGTCATTGCACTCATAACACAACATTTCAACAACACACTGGTAGGGCCTTGAGGTGAATGGCATAGCTCCCGCCCCTCCATTTTAAAATACAGCTTAGGACACTTAGGGCTTGGGGGACAGCGGGGGACCTGCTGCCTTTGGGTGGCGGCCCTGTTCCACATACACCCCCCAAAAATTTTTAATTGTACCTTGTTTCATACACATTCTCATCCAAAACTGAGGTGGCTGGAGGTGGTTGGGGACTATAAAAAGAAAAGTGGAGATAATAATAATAATAATAATAATAATAATAATAATAATACACACACACACAATAAAAAAGAAATAAATATTTAAAAAAAAAACCTGCTCCCCGCCAGGAGCGGTGAGGACTGGCAGACAGGCCTTGGGGCGGGGTTGGCAGCATTCCTGGGGCACTGCCGATCTCTGATGGCATGGCCACTCGCTCACGGCCTAGGGGGGTTGGTAACATTGTCTGGGGACACTCACTGGATATTATCCAGTGCATCCGTGGCCAGTCCTTGGAGATGTGGGCAGGTGTGTATGTGTGTGTGTGCATGTGTGCGCATGTGCGTGCATGTGAGCGCGTGTGTGAGCGTGCGTGTGTGCACGAATGAGTGAGGGGGCGGGTTTCTGGAGGGTTAGGGGGAGGAGGCTGAGAAGGTAGCTCCTCCTTCCCCGATACTCTCCTTGGCAGGCTTCCCCGTGGGGGCTGGGGCGCCTGGTGGTTCCCAAGCCGTCTGGCCGGTGTCAGCCTGC
Source organism: Distichodus sexfasciatus (assembly GCA_032718565.1). Classification (NCBI taxonomy): domain Eukaryota; kingdom Metazoa; phylum Chordata; class Actinopteri; order Characiformes; family Distichodontidae; genus Distichodus; species Distichodus sexfasciatus. The sequence goes on from JAVGVS010000908.1 coordinate 28,443, forward strand.
CCCCTGGGGGGGTGCGGCCAGGGGTGGTGTGGACCTCCCTGGGGCCTGCAGGGCTCCTGTCCGGTGGGTGGGTGGCTCCTGGGCTCGTGGGGCCCTGGATCTCATGTCCGGTCCATGCCCACATGGTCGGTCCTGGTGGGGGCCCGTGCACTGCCACCTCTGGTTGTCGGGGGGCTCCTGCCTTGCACTCACGGGCTGGTCCATGTCTGGGGTCCCTCCCCCTTCACCCTCCAGGCGGATGCGCAGCCTTCCTGTGGCATGCGGCTTGGGTCCCCTGGCCGCTGAGGGGGTAGCTGGGTCCCAGTGAACTCCGTGGCTTCCAGGTCTTCCTTGGACGGTGGTCCGGTGTGGATTGTTGTGGCCTTCCACCCTCATTATAAATAATTTGGTGACAGACACACACACACAGTCGGACACACATGCGTGCGCACATACATATATTCATTTGTGCATGCGAGTCAACATATAGGTACCCATACACACGCATCAACACACATGTACTTATATGCATGTATACACACACAGATATAGACAAACACGCATACCTCTGCATATCTAGGCATAAACACATAAACAACGTAGGATTTCAGGCAGACTTCTGTTGTGTTACCATAGTGTTGCCAGTGGTTTGTGTGTTCTTTGTGTGTGTTTGGATTTTGTTTTTCAGATGCGGAAGTTGGTGTGATGTTATTCTATGCTACAGATGCAGCAGCTGCCCCAGGAGATTTTCACTTCCTCTCCTATCCTTTCTCTATTTCTTTCAGTACTGTGTTTCTCTTCTCTCTCTCTCTCTCTCTTCTTTGTCTTTCTGCCTTCCCTCTACCCCGTCAGATTTAAGTTAATTACTGAAACAAACTAATGGAATGACGTAGAAATAACAAAACAAAACAAATAAATAAATAAAGTTGTCATCCGAAGAGGGGGGGTGGTGGTGGGCCAAAAAAAAAAGAAGTAAGGTCTATCATTCTAAACTCTGCATTGTTTTTGATTGTTCAGTAAAGTACAAAGGAATTTGCCTAAATTACCATCTATTGACAGGTCCAGACATAACAAATAATTTGCTAGGTGTTCTCATCAGATTCAGAAGGTATCACATTGCACTGATGTGTGATATTGAGCAGATGTTTCACTGGTTCCATGTGTATGAGGGCGATAGGGACTATTTACATTTCTTTTGGTGGAGGAATGGAGACCTGACTGCAGAGCCTGAGGAATTGCACATGAAAATCCATCTCTTTGGCACTATATCATCACCTGGATGCTCCAACTATGGGTTAAAACATCTTGCTAAAGAAAATGAGAATCTGCTCCGCCTCGGTCCCCAGTTCATTATGCAAGATTTCTATGTTGGCGATGGGGCCACAAGCATAAACCTACGGTGAGTAAAGCTATTCAAATAGCTAAGGAAGCTCAGACAGTTTGTGCCATGGGTGATCTGAGACTGCACAAGTTCATATATAACAATGGATCAGTGCTGAATGTGCCATCCATCCTGAGGCTTTTGACCTCACCCTTGGCAACTCCATGCTGGAATGAGATTTAGGAATCAATTCTCACATTGTTTCTGATACCTTTAGATTTTGTATTTGTTTAAAGGTGCAGCCAGCAACACGCCGTGGCATGCTATCCATAGTTTCCTTCCTTTATGATCCACTGGGGCTAATTGCTCCATTCTTGCTCATAAGAAAAAAGGTGCTTCAAGAAACCTACAGGCACAGCACAAGCTGGGATGAATCCCTTCCCACTGAACTGCAATCAGTGTGGAATAGCTGGAAACGTGATTTCACAAACTTGGAAAAAATCAGTATTCCACGTTGCTATGTTCCAGATGATTTTGGAGAAGTTGTGAGAAGGGAATTACATCACTTCTCTGATGCAAGCATGCATGGCTATGGCCAGTGCTCATACCTGAGGCAAGTGAAGGTAGATGGAAGTGTTCATTGTGCTTTAGTTATGGGAAAATCCAGGGTTAAGACCATTCCCAGGCTAGAGTTAACAGTAGCTGTTGTCTCAGTAGTAACAAGTAATACCATTGGTTTCAGTGATATAAATGAATATTTCTGGACTGACTCCCAAGATGTTAAGTTTAAAAAGTTTTTCTCGCAAATTTTAAGACTTTTACTTTTACGCACCTTCTGAAATTATAAGTGTCTTTCTCCGTTGTTTTTAGAACTTGGTTGATTGGGTCACAAGGTATGTCTGAAATTTATGTTTTGAATACAATGTTGACTGTTTCTTTATTGTGTTTATTGTTTGTCCTAGTAAAACTAAGATGCTGTGTTAGCAGGCTGCTGCGTGCCTTTGTCTCATGTTAGACTCATGTATTTCATACAAGTAATTCTGTTGAATCTACTCTGTGTAATTACCCCAAGTTGGGACGTTGTGCAAATTGTAAATAAAAACAGAATGCAATGATATGGAATTCTCATAAACCCATATTTTATTCATAAAAGAACACAGAAAACATATCAAATGTTGAAACAGAGACATTTAGCAATTTCATGAAAAATATAGGCTCATTTTGAATTTAATGACAGCAACACGTCTCAAAAAAGTTGGGACGGGTCAATAAGTGGCTGGAAAAGTTGGTACAAAAAAACTACAGCTGGAGGAACAATAAGCAACTAATTAGGACAATTGGCAACAGGTCAGTAACATGACTGGGTATAAAAGGTTGCAGTGTCTCTCAGATGTAAAGATGGGCAAAGGATCACCAATTCTCCTAATACTGTGTTGACAAATAGTGGAGGAATTTCAAAAGAATGTTCCTCAGTGTCAAATTGCAAGGAGGTTCAATATATCATCATCTCCAGTTCATAACATAGACAAAAGGTTCCGAGAATCTGGAGAAGTCTCTGTGCGTAAGGGACAAGGCCAAAAAAACCTTAGGCAGCACCACAGGCATGATTCTTTAATGGACATCACTAAAGGGGCTCACAATTATTTCCAGACAATATTGTCACTGAACACAACATGCTGTGCTATCCGCAGATGCCACATAAAACTCTACAGCGTGTCTTGGGCTGTATCAGGCCCCATGGGCTCAGTAGTAGAGGGATGAGGGACGGTTACATGTCTGTGGAGACAAGTTTGAACATGGTCTTGGCGACATAGCCTGGCAAACTTTGTATATTTCTAGGAAAAGCAGAGGAAAGAAAAATAAATAAATAAATATAAAATAAAAATACTGTTTGTGGAAACACTTTTGGAGCTTCTCCTGCCTACTTCCCTGCTGACCATCTAGTCACATTGGGTGTATATTGATGTTTTATATTTATATAAATTTAAAGATAGATTGTCATAATATTGAATATAAAGCTTCTTTATTTTTGCTTTTTTTTCCCTTTAGTAGCTCTTACCGTGTGTTTTATTTTCATCATAAAAAATATCTCCTGAATGGTCAGTTGAGAGTTTACCATCATTCATTCAAGCTTGCTTCTAGTTTCCGTGTCTCTTGTTTTTCTCTGATCTTTTTATATTTTAACGGAGGAATTTGATCTAAGGTGGAATGAAGCATAGATGTTAGATAATCCATATTACTCTCAAGTTCAGCAAGATTAGACATTTCTTCTCTCAGGAGCGACAGCTTGGGGAGATTATCAATAAAGGTACTAGCTGTATCTGAAGTGAATGTACGCTTGGTACAGAAGCGAATTATTGACCCAAAGTGAGCGAACAAAAGAGAAATCTAAATTAAATCAATATTTGGTGTGAGCACCCTTTGCCTTCAAAACAGCATCAATTCTTCTAGGTACACTTGCACACAGTTTTTGAAGGAACTCGGCTGGTAGGTTGTTCCAAACATCTTGGAGAACTAACCACAGATCTGTAATCCTATAATCCTACAAAATAATATAATGACTACAAAATAATATAATGACTATAATCCTACAAAATCCCTGACTTTGTGCAAGTGTACCTATAAGAATTGATGCTGGTTTGAAGGCAAAAGGTCATAACACCAAATATTGATTTGATTTAGATTTTTCTTTTGTTCGCTCACTTTGCATTGTGTAAATTGATAAAAAATAAACAATCATTAATTATATTTCTGAAAGCATTCTTTGTTTACAGCATTTTTTCACACCTGCCTAAAACTTTTGCACAGTACTGTATATTAAGACCAAATAATAGGATTAAATCAATCAGTCATGAGTGGACCCAATTACATTTTGAACAATACCCATGGAGTCCAGTAAATTAGTAAAAGCTGCTGTCAGGGGGTCTTGTTTATTATATTTAAAAAAGTGAGTGATTATTTGTCATTGTAAACACGCTACAGCACAGCACACAGTGCACCACAACAAAATGAGACCTCTGCATTTAACCCATCCGTGAAGGAGCAACGGACAGCTAACAAGCGCAGTGCTTGGGGAGGGTACCTTGCTCATGAGTACCTCAGTGGTAACTTTACCGGCCCTGGATTCCAACCTGCGAACTTCTGATCACAGGGTGAACACCCTACCATTACGCCACAAACTACCCCTAATCTATACACATGAATATTAAAATCCCCCACAATTATTGCTCTTCGGTTGAAATAACCAGGTCTGACAGAAATTCTACAAATTCAGTTAAAAATTCAGAATAAGGACCTGGTGGATGGTAAATCGTAACGAGAGGGAGCGACAAAGAATTAGATTTTGCAGACATGTCTGGAATTCTAAGTAATAATTCATATGATTTAAATTTAAGTCCTGACTTCTGTGTTCTGAGGTGTCACTAAATACTCGTTGGGTTTTACCCATGTCTTGGTTAAACCGAGCACATTTAGGATGTGGTCCGAAGTCATTTCATTAATAATATGTGCCTTAGTAGTTAATAATATTTATTAGTCCTACTTTTAGCTTAGTGGTGCAGGTATTCTGCATTAGGTGCTCTAATTTGATACGAATTAGATTGGAAAAGGACGCCTTTCACATTTTATGCCAACTATTTTTGGTTCTGGGCACAGAGACAATGTCAGTATGGTGGTACCTAGGTGATGACTCAAGGCAACTTGCAGGTGGTTGGTTAAGCCTTTGCCAATGGCCACCTACACCTGAACCTGCATAAGGGCTAGCTGCTATGTTCACTGAAATACAAGCAGCACCCTCCCATGAGGGAAGGATACTATCCCGGCTGTTACGTGCTGTGGCGCGTTCTGAGATGGACTTTGCCACCCGATGGTCCAGACTGCTGTCCTCCTGCCTTCTGCGTGAAGAAGAATGGCTGATCAGCGCGTCGCAAGCGCTCGTTGGTGAGGTCATACTTAAGTCCCGCCTTCCACCGCACCGTGATTGGTCGCTCGTCGGAATCCTCCGCTATTGAAGCCGCCACTCCCAGGACTCCCGGCTGTTTTGGATTTTAAGGCCCGACTGAAGTGTCCCAGCTCTCCTTTTGAGACTTGCTATGTTGTTAGTTTGTTTCGCTGTGTTGCTGCCGTTTTGCCATTACACTTGTAAATATTCATTTGTATATAGCTCATCTCATTTCCTTCAGTCAGGATAGGGTCAGGGTAGATATATACTGTACACTTGGTTCTGTTTTGTTGTCATGTATTCATTCGCCCTCTGTTGTCTAGTTCTCAGTTTCTGTATATACCAATCCTCTCTCTGTCTGATCTCCACTTGTTTAACATACATTCACATTGTGCATCACGTTGGTAACTGTTTGTTAGACACACTAGGTTAGAGGCGGCACCATCCCTTGTACTTTTTGTTTTGTAGTATAGCGTAGGCAGTCAGGTTTTTGTTTTGTCCCCAGAGTGAGATTAGAGGTTAAAGTTAAAGTGTTAGTGACATTTTGTTTTATTCCGTTCTTTGTTTTGGTGCCGTCTGCTGGCCCAACCTGAACTTCTTTCCATTTGTACAGTTCATGCTTGTTCCTTTGTAAATACACTTGTACAAACAATATATATAAAGAATCATAACTTTAGATGGGCGTTTGCCACATTATTCATTTGGGTTCTTTCATATTCCCAAGACGCATCTTCATCTAGACGTAACACCGGCTCAAAACACAAGGCTTTCTCTCGATAGTAGGCCAGTTATCTACAAAACCTATGCTATTTTAAGAGCACCACTTTGACAGCCAGCAGTTCAGCGACCAAAGCCTGTTGTAGATCTCGGGGCTACATCTAGCTGGGAGGGGGCCAGAGAGAATTACTGCCTGCGAAATGAAGCCCCCTGACTGCAAACCTGTAGCTAACAGACTACCTGTGTAACTCTAGTTCTATAATCTTCTCCGTCAGAGCTTCTTTCATCTTACACATTTTAACAATAAGTAATCACTACTTAAGCTATCACTGCTGACAGAGGAACTAAGGCTAAACATTCTGCACTCACTACAAAAAGTATGATCACCATTAGGCATCTGACTTACAACCAGATATCACTTATGTTGCTGTTTGTGGAGCATATTTGCTGAAAGGTTGCCATCGGTTTGTGCGTCTCAATCTCTGCCAAGGTTAGAAGCAGACTACGTTTTAGGTTTAAACCTCTGATTTTATGGCTTGAATCGCTAAGTGTAGGGGAAAATACAAAGAAGACTTCTGCGCATCTGCGCAAGAACTGAGAATCTTTGCTAGTCAATCCTCAGACTGTGAAAATGGGCTAAACACACTGATCTGCTCTAGTCCCTAGAAACATCCTCACTCAGAGCTTTTGTCTCAGTTCCATTTTGTTCAGTGTGTTCACACAGGATTGTGCTTTCAAGCATGAGCATCAGAAAAGTCATTGATTACACCATAGGGATTGGGCTAATAACCTACAGTAATGAGAGGGTCTCACTGTATTCTTATAAACTTGAATTTAATCTTGAAGAAATCAATCTGAGCACAATTTTCTGTGTGGAGTTTGCATGCTCTCCCTGTGTTTTCGCAGGTTTCCTCTGGGTGCGCCAGTTTCCTCCCACAGTCCAAAGGCATGCACTGTAGGTTGATTGGCAACTCTAAATTGGCCCCATAAGGTGTGAATGTGTGTGTGCCCTGCACTGTGTTGGCTCCTGCCCAGGGTTGTTCCCCGCCTTGTGCCCGAAAGTTCCCAGGATAGGCTCTGGTCCCCCTGTGACTTCAGTTGGGATTAAGCGGTTCAGATGATGGATTGTTGGATATAGAAATATTCAACCACAGTGAAAGAGATTAGATACATACACATTACAAACAAGTTCTGATAGGCAGAAAAGAAATCCACAAATTATACACGTAGATTATTCACTTGCATCACTTAAAAGTAAATTGAAGGTGATATGGCACCATTTTGTTGAAAACATGTCTGTTTTCATTTGGAATCTTGCGGTAATGCAAAAGCAATGTTATGTAAAAGTGTGACGTCTGCGCCTCCTCCCCGACGCTCAGACTCGCCAGAGTATTAACCGGAGGTTTGACGTGTCGCGTCGGGTTGTCATGGTGATGGTGACGGGTTTCTGTTCCTAATGTGTGTCACATGTTTAGCATCCTATTGGTTTATGCTGATCTTGTCATGTTATATAAACCTGTCCGATCCAGTTTTTGTTCGTTCTCCCTCATGCGCACTTCACCTTCTCTCCAGACTTCCTCCGCTGAAGCGCTGAGCTGCCACTAATGCTAACTAGCCTCGTGCTACCTAGTTAGCCTCCACTCGCTAACCGGCCAACCTAAGCCAGAGCTCTTCTCACCGGCCTGGACTGTGGGGTATTTACACCGTGCTTCTTCTTGCACTTTCACTGGTTGGGCTGGAGATACTCACTGCACTGTTTGTGGACACTGTATATAATAAACCATGTTTTTGCAATCAACGTTCCTGTGTCTGCGTCTTCATCCACGGGCACGCCGAGATGACAAAAAGCATTTTTCCTTAACCTTCTTTTTCCCTATGATATGGTTGGGGGCTGGGGCTTCAGCCAAGAGATTGTAATCATTTTTTTAGATATGGCTAGAAGAACTTGCAGTAGTAATATCTGATTCGGGTCTTCTAGCTCATTTGGTAATACTCCTAATATAAAGTAAGATGGTTCTAAGGGTAGTTCTATAATTAAACATTGACTTATTTCCTTCTGAATATTTTTCCAAAACTCTAACAACTTAGGACAATTACAAAATATGTGTGTATGATCTCCCACAAGGCCACATCCCTTCCAACATTGGTCTGAGATGCTTCCCGCTTTTGATATAATTATAGGAGTTTTGAAAAATCTCATTCTAACTTTCCATTCAACTCTCCTCCAGATAGGGCTAGATGTTATTTTATGTCCTACTCTACATGATTGCTGCCAATTTTCATCTGAGATTGTGGTATTTTCCCATTTTTAAATTAACATTTTTCCCATTTTAAATTCCCATTTTCCTTAATATCTATACTATTATCCTGTAATGCTTCCTGTAATAATTTATAAATGTGTGATATAATCTTAGTTTAAACTGTTCCCTTATTTATTAACATAAAGAAGTGTTCCATTTTGAATGACAATATACATAATCTATCCCAATCTTGATGTTTCTGTAAATAATGTCTCAGCTGTAAGTATCTAAATAAATTATTAGCTGGGAGATTGTGCTGAAGTTGTTCAACATCAGAACTCCTCCTTCAAACAACCGGTCCAACATTAGTGCCATTAGTGCCATTTACTACCCATCCTTTAAAACCTACTTCTAATGTAGATGGAAGAAATTCTATATTACTCACAATTTTTACTACTCTGGGTATTGAAGTAGGGAGTTTTAATTTCTTTCTGATGGATTTTACTCAATTTTTTTCAATTATATTCTTAGAGTATAAGTATTAGTTTGTTGACAGTTTCCATATATGTGCACATCTTCTGAGGATCTGTTTCCTGGGAGCTTCTTACATTTGCTCCTCTATTCCCCAGTAGTCTTAACCTTTGCCCTAACCAGTTCCATGCCCTTACACCCTGTCATCCTAAATCCACATATCCTGTCACCCTAAATCCACATATTACCAGGTGCAGTTTTGCTTCTTCGTCCTTTACCCAAGTAACGAATATCTTGGCAAGACAAAATAGGGCCTTAGTGTTAGACTTGGTGTCTCCAATGGCATCCTTGAGGCTCTGCGGGAGTAGATAAAAAGGTACATTCTTGGGTGCGAGAGAGAGAGAGTTTCGGGCACAGCTTGAAGAGGCAACATGGGTCCCCCCTTCAATGGGCTCACCAACTGTAGGACGGACCACACATTTTATACTGCACTTTACATTATCAAAAATCTCAAAGTGCTTGCAAGATCTAAAAAAAAGGGGCGGGGGACAAAAATTATATTTGCGAAAAAATATGTGCAGTGCGAGCTCAGTGTGCAGTGTGAGCTCAGTGGTGGCTAGAGGTGGGGACCTTGGCGGTCTGATCCTCAGCTGCAGAAGCTCTAGGGACGTGGAATGTCACCTCTCTGGTGGGGAAGGAGCCTAAGCTATTGTATGAGGCTAAGAGGTTCCAACTAGATATAGTTGGGCTCACCTCAACACATGGCTTGGGCTCTGGAACCAGTCTCCTTGAGAGGGCATCGAGCAGGTGTGGGCATACTTATTGCCCCCTGGTTTGGTGCCTGTACATTGGGGTTTTCGCCTTCGCCTGGGGGGGACAGGTTCTGACTGTTGTTTGTGCATGTGCACCAAACAGCATTTCAGAGTACCCACCCTTTGTGGAGTCCTTGGAGGGGGTGTTGAAGAGCGCTCAATGCTCACAGGGGCAACTACAGTGAGACCTGGAGGGGTGTGATTGGGAGGAACCCCCATATGAACCCAAGTGGTGTTTTGTTATTGGACTTCTGTGCTCACCACGGATTGTCCATAACAAACACCATGTTCAAGCAAAAGGGTGTCCATATGTGCACTTGGCACCAGGACACCCCAGGCCGCAGTGGATGAGATCCGCCCGGAGGTCTTTAAGGCTCTGTATGTTGTGGGGCTGTCATGGCTGCTAGTTATAGGGGGATAACGCTCCTCAGCCTCCCTGGTAAGGTCTATTCAGGGGTTCTGGCTGAACCTTGGATCCAGGAAGAGCAGTGTGGTTTTTGTCCTGGCCTTGGGACAGTGGACCATCTCTACACTCTTAGCAGGGCCCTGGGGGGTGTATGGGAGTTTGCCCAACCAGACTACATGTGGTCTGCACTTTACATTATCAAAATCTCAAAGTGCTTACAAGATCTAAAAAAAAGGGGGGGGAAGAAAAAATATATTTGCGAAAAAAACAACACGTTAAAACAAAAATTTGAAACAAAATAAAAAAAGTTTAGCAATAACTAGGAAAAGTTAATGATTAAATGCCTTGCTAAAAAGAAGACATGTTCAAGTCTGTGTAGGAGAATGGTATGATCTACAATATCAAACACAGCACTAAGATCAAGCTGCACTAGGAGCGAGGCACAGCCCTGATCAGCAGATAAGAGGAGATCATTCAGTACCTTTAGCAGAGCAGTCTCTGTGCTATGGTTGGCTCTAAACCCAGACTGAAATCTTTCATAAATCTGCTTTTCCTGCAAAAATGAGGTTAGTTGACTGGCTACAGCTTTCTCTGTTATTTTGGAGATAAATGGGCGATTAGATATTGGTCTATAGTTTAACATTTCCAAGGGATCTAAGCTGGGCTTCTTCAGCAAGGATTTAAACACTGCTAATTTAAGAAATTTGGGTAAATTACCAATGCTAATAGAGGAGTTAACTATTGCTAGTAGAGGTTTAATCACTATTGGAATCATCTCTTTTTTGGAACAGGGTCTAACATACAAGTAGATGAATTTGAGGAAAGGATTAAGGACATCAGATCTGACTGGTCAACCGGAGTAAATGATTTAAATAAGATGGCTGCAGTATTAGTACTTGCCTTAGCAAGGCCAGCCACTGTAGATACTTGGGTTTTCAGAATATTTTGTCTAATTGAACACATTTTTTGGTCAAAAAAGTTTATAATCAGTATTATTCTCAAGTTCAGCAAGAGTAGATATTTCAGGAATGACAGATCGGGGAGATTATCAATAAAATTACTAGCAGTATCTTAAGTGATTGAATGCTTGGTACAGGAGCGAGTTGTGGAATTTATATTTTGACTAAGGTAAAAATCAAATGTAATAAGATGGTGGTCAGAAATAATGCTGGTCTGAGGCAGTACTGCTACATTATCTATATTAAGATCAAATGATAGGATTAAATCAAGGGTATGACCGCAGTTGTGAGTGGGCCCAATAACATTTTGAACAATGCCCATGGAGGCCAGTAAATTAGTAAAAGCTGCTGTCAGAGGATCTAGGTTTTGCAGATATGTCTGCAATTCTAAGGAATAATAATTCAAATGATTTAAATTTAAGTCCTGACTTCTGTGTTATTGATAGATGGCTGCAACGCCTCGCCTTTACAACTGAGTCTAGGTTTTTGTTCATAACTATATCCTGGAGGCACCGCATTGTTTAAGGCTAAATACTCATTGGGCCTTACCAATGTCTCAGTTAAACAGAGCACGTTTAGGATGTGGTCTGAAATCATTTCATTAATAATAAATGCCTTAATGATCTAATACTTAGTAGTCCTACTTTTTGCTTAGTGGTGCAGATCTTCTGCATTGGGTGCTCTAATTAAATACAAATTAGATTGGAAAAGGACGCCTTTCACATTTTACGTGAATTATTTTTGATTCGGGGCACAGACAATGTCAATATGGTGGTACCTAGGTGGTGCCTCAAGGCAACTCACAGGTGGTCGGTTTAGTCTTTCTGCCTGTGATCTGGTCTGGGTTCTGGTTTGTCAATGGCCGCCTACACCTGAACCTGCATAAAGGCTAGGCTGCTATGTTCATTGAGATACAGGCAGCACCCTCCCACGAGGGGTGGATACCATCCTGGCCCAAAAGACTAGGCTTTCCCTTGAAAGTGGACCAGTTATCTACAAAACCTATGCTATTGTCAGAGCACCACTTTGACAACCAGCAGTTCAGCGACCAAAGCCTGCTGTAGGTTTTGGGGCTATGTCTAGCTGGGAGGAGGCCAGAGAGAATTACTACATTGTAACAATTGCAACATTGTTTTGGCTAGCTCACATACCTCTTTAAAATTACTTTTGGTTACTTTAGACTGTCTGAGCTTGACTCGTTGGTGCCAACATGGACAACTATCTTGGAATATCTACGTCTATTACTGGCCAGCACCTTAAGATTGGCCCTGATGTCCAGCGCTCTGGCTCCCAGTAAACAAGTTACCTTGATTACTGATGCCACTATGGGTCTAGCCAGTGTCGTAGAATAGAATCACCTATCACCAGAGCACTTTCAACAGGCACCTCAGCGGGTGTTTCACTGAAAACAGGCAAACCTGTTCAACATGCTGATAGATAGAGAGAGGTGCTCGAGAGTAGCCTTTGCTGAGGCTCGGGCTCTTCTTCTATGTTGCTGATACGCCACCCATTGGCTCTGCTGCTGAACCCTAACGCCGGAGTTTTTGGGTCTGTAAGCTGAACCTGAAACCCCCAGACTCCCTGACTGTGGTGACTGTGCTAACATCTGGAGACATGTCTCTAGTTCTATAATCTTCTCCATCAGAGCTTCTAGCACCTTTTACAGATAAAGTTATCACTATTTAAACTATCACTGCTGATGGAGGAACTAAGGCTAAACATTCTGCACTCACTACAAAAAACATCACTGTTAGGCTTATTTACAACCAGATATCACTTACATTGTTATTTGTTGAGCAGATTCGCTGAAAGGTTGTCATCGCTTTTTGTGTCTCAGTCTCCGCCACGGTTGAAGTTAAACTACGTTTTAGGTTTTAACTGTTGATTCTATGGCTTAAATCGCTTAGCGCAAGGGAAAATATTAAAAGAAAAATTAACATTGAGACACTGCACGTTCGGGCAGAGGAAGCCCCATATGTTTGGCAATTCTTCGCGAAGACTTTTTAAAGTGATGCACCAAGTGAAGCAATTTTAGAACATACAGGGATTAGGGAGGCTAATCCCTTACATAGAGTCAAAGCATGATGAAACATTGGAAGGACAGGGTGTCTGGTTCCAGCTCTGGTTGACTGACCCCTACATACAGTATAGTGCATTACAATAATCCAAACATGATGAAATAAATACATTAATAAATTTTTAGTCATTAAAAGAAAGAAATGGCTTAACTTTAGCAATCATTTCCATTTCACCACATTATTAATCTGCCTGTTGAATATCAAAAAATGCACCTAGATTTTTTAGCAATAGCCAGCTGACTCAAACGGTGTGAAGGAGAGTTCTTACCTCTGACCCAAGAGAATAGCATCAGTTTTGCTCTTTTTAATTTAGAAGAAAATTGGGAAACATTTTGAATATACTTTCATCAAGAAAATCATAGCATTTCTGTAGTTGTCACCAGTCACTAGATGAGTGAGTGATTTTTGTGAAAGATCTAAAGAAAGACCTAAAGAAGGTAAAGTTGTGCATAATCTGCATAACAGTGAATCCTAGAAGGAGCATATGAAGAGCAAAGACTGCCAGTACATACATGGATCCTTGTGGAACTCCACATGAAAAATGAGCAACAAGGCTAACCTTTGTATCAAAATAGCGGTGTGGTATGAAATGAAACTGTTAAGTACAGGTACAGCAGAATGGTGTGGGCGAAACACCTAGCTGATCTGGTTAATTATTATAATAACAGAACTGGAGTGACTCCTTTTCATATGTTCTTTGATTGGCATCTGATAAATAAGACAAATTGAAAAAAATTTCCCCATCCCTGAAACGTTATTGAGAAAACTATGGAAGACATTACAGCTAAAACATATATAAAATTACCAAAGGTCAGGCAATCTTTTGTCTTTACAGTCCATTTGTATCTGTTGTAAGCAGGAAGAAGGAACCCAAATCTTCTGGTACCTATCTGTGCTCCCAACACAAAAAAATAGGCACATAGCCAAGAACACCTAAACTTAAGGGCCAAATGTTTTTTCTTCCTGTTGTGGTGGTTTAGTCTTGGTATATAGCCCATAACCCTAGAGTCTAGCCCATACCGCCTATAGCCCAAGGCAACAAGGAGATTGTTGGTTCAAATCTTACCTCCATTGAGCCCCTCACCTCAGCAAGGTCCTTAACATTGATTTTCTTCAGCTGCACTGGTGCTTTACAGATGTGGCCATTTTCACAAGACGGGAACAGCTAGTTTACTAGTTTTGTCTAGTTTAACCCATATTTGCTGTATGTTAAAATACAGATCAAGAAGTTTATGGGCATGTCAGTCTGAGGTTGATGCTGCCATTTCAAGTCACCCAACATAATAGACAGAAAAGTGATAAGCCTCATTACTGAAGTCTCATAGTGGTTGGTTTAAGCAGGTTTTATTTGTACATGATAAGGCAATATAAATACACAACACCATATGCATAAAGAAACCAAAATCTTACAAAGGCCAAAAATAGTTATGTTTCAATGAATGTCATACATATTAGCAGATAAACTGTGGACAAGGTTAATGTTTCCCTTATACTTTAGTCTGCTAGTTTCATTTGTCACTTCTGCTATAATAGCGGAATGTTTTTTCACACCTTTGCACCACGTCCTGTTCTGTTGTGGTAATACATATCAAGCTAAACATGCACACTATTCTATGTATGTGCAGGCATGGAAACCTAATTACATATACATTGTGTGTGTGCTGCAGTACTGAAACAACTGAAGGTTGACATATAATATGATACAATATGACATTAATATGAACATATAATATAATAATATGATTTTCATATCTGAAGAAGGATATATAATTAAATGTTTGACACTGACAAACTGAAGAAAGATTTGCTTGTCTAGAACTCAGTCAACTAATTTAATGACTTTGTTCAAGATCTCTAGTTAATGAAAATGGCGAATATAACACTTTTTCTCAGTATGTGAAGGAAAGCCAAAATATGATAACCTACTGCAGTACAGTACAGAATATAATACTGGAACAACATAGGATTCCATTGTGTCCTTGTGTCATGCATCGGCACATTAGGATTTGCAAAAAGTTAAAATATTACAGTTCAAATATCTGAAAACATTGTACTTAATTGCACATAATTAACATTTTTCTTGCTATTACCAGAAGCATTGTTATCACAATTTTACTTACTGCAAAACTGGCATGCTATTTCAAAGCATAAATAGAAATGAGGGACAGAATCCAATTTTTGAATTAGTTTAGCCATTGTTTTAATTCATTTTGTGTAATCACTCACTTTCTTTTGTTAGGGTAAAGGTGAAACAGTATTGGGTATTCTTCGCATTGAAATCTCCCTTCTAGTAATCTTCATTTTAAATGTCAAAGGACAAAGAACTTCCACTGAATGCACTGGTCATGAATGCGAAGTTTCTGATTCATCGTCATTCTGTTGTTTTTCACACTTGTAAGAGCAGGAGTGCACTCTTAAATTCTCAGTATTGTTGTGATGGGCCCACAGTTGAACTCTTCTGTCTGCACTGCTTCTGTGGTTTCCTGTGCTCTAAGTAGTGACGATACAGACAGGAAATGCATGCACAGCCGGGAAAGATAGTTTTGCAAGAGGAACAAAAAATCAAACAGTGGCGAAGACAGAGCAGAAATCCACAAAAAAGATTCTAACATATGTTCCTGGGACCCTTGCTTTTTGGGCAAGGGGATAATGGTGGTCTTGAAGAAGGCTGGCATGTGGCATGTCTCCAGTGAGATGTTGAAGATGTCTGAACACTGGGAACAGCTGATCAGCACAATGCTTCAAAGTAAACAATGAGATGGTGTCAGGACCTGCTGCTTCTGGGGGTTCAGCATCTTGAAGAGCTTATTAATGTCCATCTCTTAAATATAAGAAGATGCAGATACAGCCCCTGCAGCGACTCGGGATTCGCAAGCGTCCCTTTATATCTTTTATATCTTGACTAGGGTTGGAAGTTATTTTAACTCACCTTGGTAAATGATGGTATGCAGCAGTCCCCACAGATGTGGGACATTACAGCCACTCATCCAAACTGTTGATTGCAGTGTTTCTCAGCCTCTGTATTGTGGATGATGACACATCACTATACCAACAACTATTTAAAAGTATACAGTTGCGCTCATAAGTTTACATACCCTGGCAGAATTAATGATTCCTTAACCATTTTTCAGAAAATATGAATGATAACACAAAAACTTTTCTTCCACTCATGGTTAGTGGTTGGCTGAAGCCATTTATTGTCAAACAACTGTGTTTACTCTTTTTAAAATCATAATCACAACGCAAACTACCCAAATGACCCTGATCAAAAGTTTACATACCCCAGTTCTTAATACCGTGTATTCCCCCCTTTAACATCAATGACAGCTTGAAGTCTTTTGTGGTAGTTGTGGGTACTATCTTCTCAGATGGTAAAGCTGCCCATTCTTCCTGGCAAAAAGCCTCAGTTCCTGTAAATTCTTGGGCTGTCTTGCATGAACTGCACATTTGAGGTCTCCCCAGAGTGGCTCAATAATATTGAGGTTAGGAGACTGACATGGCCACTCCAGAACCTTCACTTTATTTTGCTGTAGCCAACGACAAGTCGACTTGGCCTTGTGTTTTGGATCATTGTCATGTTGGAATGTCCAAGTACATCCCATGTGCAGCTTCCAGGCTGATGAGTGCAAATTAGTCTCCAGTATTTTTTTGATAACTTACTGCATTCATCTTGCCATCAATTCTGACCAAATTTCCTGTGCCTTTGTAGCTCACACATCCCCAAAACACCAGCGATCCACCACCGTGTTTCACAGTAGGAATGATGTACCTTTCATCATAGCCCTTGTTGACTCCTCTTCAAATGTAGCATTTATGGTTGAGGCCAAAAGATTCAGACTTTGTGCCAGAAGGTTTGAGGCTTGTCTCTGTGCTGTTTGGCATATTGTAAACAGAATACTTTGTGGCATTTGTGTAGTAATGGCTTTCTTCTGGCAACTCGACCATGCAGCCCATCTTTCTTCAAGTGCCTCCTTATTGTGCATCTTGAAACAGCCACACCACATTTTTTCAGAGAGTCCTGTATTTCACCTGAAGTTATTTGTGGGTTTTTCTTTGCATCCTGAACAATTTTCCTGGCAGTTGTGGCTGAAAGTTTAGTAATTGGTTTGGTTTCAATAGAACCCCTAATTTTCCACTTCTTAATTAGAGTTTGAACACTGCTGATTGGCATTCTCAATTCCTTAGAGTTCAACTACCTTTTCCCGCAGATCCTTTGACAATTCTTTTGCTTTCCCCATGACTTAGAATCCAAAAAACATCAGTGCAGTCTGTCAGGAGTCCAGAAACTCATTGACCTTTTATATACATGCGCTAATTACAAGCAAACAGATCACAGGTGAAGATGGTTACCTTTAATAGCCATTCAAACCCGTTTGTGTAAAGTTGTGTGTGTCATGTCTGGCTGTGCTGGCGGATGGAGGATACAGACGTGGGAATTTTCCAAATGCAAGGTGAAGTTTATTTACAGTGCTCACAACAAGTCTCTCATAAACCAGTGACAATACCAGTAGTCCGGCGCGGGGTAGCGGTGTGGCTAGCCCGTTAGCTTAGCGGCTAAAAAGCTTAGTGGCGGTTCAGTGACTGTGGAGTCCAATGCAGACGGCTGGAGAGACGGAGAAAATAGACCACAACCATGAGGGAGAATGCACAGCAGATCGGACTGAATAAATAGCGTAAGACAACTATGATCATCCAATAGGAGGAAGTGACACACAGGAGGAGGAACCCGCCACCCATGACACGGACAACCCGGAAGTGCCTAGCGGGGAAGCCTTAAAGGGACAGACACAGCGTTACCAAGAAAACAAGACGCAACACGTCAAACCTCAGGTTAATACTCTGGTGAGTCCGAGTGTCGGGGAGGAGGCGCAGACGTGACAGTGTGCATGTTATTAGGCCAAATAACCAGGGTATGTAAACTTTTGATCAGGGTCATTTGGGTAGTTTGTGTTGTGATTATGATTTTAAAAGAGTAAACACAGTTGTTTGACAATAAATGGCTTCAGTCAACCACTAACCATGAGTGAAAGAAAAGTTTTTGTGTTATCATTCATACTCTCATGAGCACAACTGTATTCTGCATCCTTTTGTTTTGCCAGAAAGTTGTGTTACAGTCTTATGCTTTAGGTGGTTTGGACATCTGGTGTGAATGCCTCCTGTTGAGTTTTTCTGAGCATGTCCTACAGGGAGGCCCGGGGCAGACCCAGGACACACAGGAGAGATTATGTCTCTCGGCTGGCCAGGGAATGACTTAGCATCCCCCCAAAGAGAGAGTGGAGGTGGCTGGAGAGAGGGATGTCTGGCCATCTCAGGAAGCTGCTACCCCTGTTACCTGGACCCCGGGCAAGCGGGTGGTGATGGATGGATTGATGAACCCCCAATAGGCAGTGGGCTGGAGACTACTGCTTAGTCTGAATGGTGGTCCCTGGGACAGGGAAAACCAGTTGAAAACCCCTGCAGTAGACAGAGTGCAGCACAGGATCTCCTGTAGGTCTAGCTAGCAGCCTGGCTAAAAAGGGGAACTGGAAGGTACACAGAAATTCAAATTCAATTCAATTCAATTCAAATTTATTTACATAGCACTCTTAACAACATCATTGTCACAAAGCACTTTACATATAACTGGCCTAAATCCCAGTCTGAGGTGACAGTGGCAAGGAAAAACTCCCTCCAATAGGAAGAAGCCTTGAGAGGAACCAAGACTCAGAAAGAGAACCCCATCTTCCTCTGGGTGAACGGGTGGATGAACTTTTAATACACAGTAAGCATTAATTCAAGATTATTCGTAAATTATTCATTTTTAAAGAAGTGAAGATGTAAAAATAGTCCAAGGGACAATTTTGAATTCTGAGTCATTGCTGGGCCACTTGCAAGATGCAATTAGTTCAATATTAAACAGGTAATTCAGTTCAAGTCCATAGGGTCCAAAAAATCCCAGCTGGTTTCAGATGATGATCATCAGCCAGGAACACAGAGCCCGGGGAGCAGTGTGTAGGGACAGTACCTTACTCAAGGGTAACTCAAAGGTGCTTAGCAGTCTTGGGAACCGAACCCATGACTTCCTGATCGCCGGGCAAACACCCTAACCACTAGGCTACCAGCTGCCCATTATAATTATAATTGTATATAATAATTGCATCTGTATTTGTAATTATACAAACGCCTGCATAAGACATGGACTTACAGTTTGAAGAGTGGAATAATATTACGTTCATGCTATAGGATATTAACTGTAATTTTGTAAACATATTAAAAAAAAGTTTTGATTTTGAAATAAACAATTTCAGATAAATGTTAAATATGTAATATATTGGGGTGGTGGCAGTCTAGTGGAATCCATCTCCACTGGGTCAGTAGGCAAGACCCCCAAGTTGCTCCAGGGAGACTGTAGCTGTAATTGGGCAGTCCGGATAAGAGCGTCAGCTAAATTCCATAAAAGTTAAAGTATATTTTGAGGCCATTTAACACCCGCTAAAACATGTACAGTGACTCCACTCACTTAAGCTAACACGTTTAAAGGTAACTAAAAATGTTGACATGTGTTAGATGTGTTAGATATGTGTTAGATAATGAAGTAGACGGGGGAGGTGTGGACTGCGGTCTGACAGAGAGGATGGTCTCCTACCTATTTGATGGGACATTTAAAAAAACAAGCTAAATTCATCCGATTTGTTGAACAGTGAATGGAATCTGTGACATTGACTCTTGAACCTGTTCCTGCTGAATCCCTGTAAGCTTCAGAGGAAGAAAGGCAATATTTACATCAGTGTAAATTTATGTGACTGATGGTAGAGCCACACATTTTCAATACATGAAGTTATATGCAGAGGTGGCCAAAACCTTTTTTAAGTTTAGTTAAACTGGGGTAGAAATATGTAGTATTATGATGCTTCAAAAATGTCATTACTCAAATGAATTGTATCGTCACCACAGCTATTTAAAAATTTAGTATTGGAACATTCAAAAAAAAAAAAAAAATCTTAAATTGAAGTGTGTATGCATTTCTCTAAAATTACCCTGTTAAATGTAAATTCTTGTCCCTGCATAATATTTTTGTTGCCCACTACATATTTATCTGCTAAGACACTGTCATTTGGTGTCTTAAATAGTGCTTAAATTATTTCATAGTGTTTTTTGCAGCATACTTGGCACATCGCTCAGATGAAAGTTTAAATATGAACACAATCCACTAATTAATGTGGAAGAGTTACAAAGAATGAAGAGGAAGTTTGGACATGCCAAAAAGTCTCAGCAACATGAAGAAAACACTTGCAAGAGAAGAAAGAAATCGGTGGTAATGTTCTTAGAGAATGGTTTAGATGGATTTTATTGTCCCCCAATCTCAACAATAGAGCATAAATTTAAGCTTTTGACAATCTGTTGACAATGTTTTAGTTAGCAGTGGCACCAGACCTCTGCATAATATCTCTTGCCCTCTGCTTGTCAGAAGATATCTATTGTGGGGGATGATGCTACCTCAGTAGAGAAACATGTAAAGGTCCTGCAGGATCAATATCAAAAGACACATCCAGCTGTACACATTGTGGAAGACCGTATGCATAGGACATTTGCCTGGAGGATGCAGGAGATTGCCAATGGGTTGACTCTCAATGATACCATCAACAAATATCCATTCCTACAGAATCCATCTGGGTTTGTATACCCCCCTTCTTGAAATTTAACTTAAGGGTTAATCACTAATTTCTATTACAGTTTAAATTTATCATAGATTTTGTGTAACATAACCTGTTTGAGGTTTTCCAATTGCAGCTTCTTCAAGAAATGGGTTGGCTGCATGATGGCATGAATATCTGTCGCAGATTTCAAGATTTCTTTACAAGCCTCATACCTGCAGTGCTGAGAGTGGCTAAAAAGAATCTCCCTTTGCAATTTTAATAAGTGAAGAGAGAGAGTTGGCCCTTGCTGAAGATGTACCTCATAGGTGTACAAAGTTGCTAGTATGAATTATCACTGAAAAAAACAAAATGACATGCCCTGCAGGTTTCCTTTTCATTTGTTACAGTGAATCAAATGTTTTGTTTCATCTGTTACTCATTCTGTGAGCCTGAAGTGTTCTGAAACCAGCCATTGGCTTCTGTAGTTAGGTCTTGTTTTGTTACTCAATTTAACCCATACTCTTTTGGGTGGTTTGGGTTTGTTAATCCAACCCAATCAAAGCACACTATAAATACACTTAATTTATTCTTTCCTCTGTTTTAAATGAACTTCCATGGATTGATTTCAATTCTGCTGTCCTACTGTTGCCAATCCTGTTCAGGGAGAAACTTGAGAGTTTCTTGGGGAGGTAAGCATGTTTCTTATTTTCTGTAATTTATTCGTTTAGTGTCACAGTTTCACAGTACATGTTTTATTGCTGTAAAACTGATTTGTTATTACATGTTTAGGCTGAGCCACGATCACCATATCCAACTGTCCAGGTGGAAGATGTCACAGTCTGGAGGTCTGTGTTTACAGGAAGAGTCTATGCAGTTATCAAGGTGGATGGGTTGTCGGTTTGCAGACCACAAAGTTTTGAGGAGGGTTTCATTGCAGCATTTTGTTCCTACTTTAGCCTGTCCATCCCAACTGAAGAATACACTGGTCTTCATTCAGCTCTATGTCCTCAAAATATCATTGGGCAGTGACAAGGCCTTACCAACAACAGTGACCCGAGTAATTAACCTTTTGAATTAAGGAACTTAATGCCTCATACATTTTCTTGTCCAAAATGCTCTCGAAGGGCCTTCACTCTTGGAAAGCTACTGCAGCAGGCATCCCAACCTGCAAAAACTCATTTCAGGGAGGTCCCCCGCCCCCCCCAACCTAACACGCCTGCACTGAAATCTGATTGGCTTATTTTGCTAAGGAAACCACTCAGGATGCCCTTTGTCTATCACTGGGCTACATGAACAGGCACACATGCAGTGATCCACACATACGCACGTTCTCTCTCTCATTCCACCATGTGCACGCTTCTCTCAAGTGTGCGATGCACATGCTACTGTCTTGTGTGCAGGCTCTTGTTTGCTTGCTCTAGTTTCTGGGTTATTTTATTCAATTTGCGTGTATCAGGGAGCCGCTATCAATATGCAGGAGACTCCCGAAACTTCCAGGAGACTTGGGATGTCTACTGCAGCATATTGGGCTTATACATGCACATGAGCCAAATTTAACTTTAACTTGTGGTCTCAACCCCTGTCAGCGTACATTTTCAAAATATGAGTCTTTAAGATGTCATATACAGTCTTATGCAAAGGTTTGGGCACCCCTGATGAAACTAATTGTATTAATTCATACCATGCTAAGCTTGAGAGGCAGCAACTTAATTTTAACATTTTTGATAACTTATGGAAACAGCAACAATTCAGTAGTGAAATATTTTTTATTGGGCCAACAATAAAAAAATATAATATAATGCTCATTTAAACAAAAATAGGCAGGTGCATAAATTTGGACACCCCAAAGGAATAATCCCATTAATATTTTGTGGAGCCTTCTTTTGCTGAAATAACAGCCTGTAGACGCCTCCTATAGCCACTCACAAGTCCCTGAATTCTGGCTGGTGGTATTTTGGAACATTCTTCCATACAAAATGCCTCCAGTTCAGTCAAGTTCAATGACTTCCGGGCATGGACAGTCTGCTTCAACTCAATCCATACATTTTCAATGATGTTCAGGTCTGGGGACTGGGATGGCCATTCAAGAACATTGTACTTGTGCCTCTGCATAAATTCCTTAGTAGATTTTGAGCGGTGCTTTGGATAATTGTCGTGCTGAAACATCCAACCCCGGCGTAACTTCAACTTTGTGACTGACTCTAGAACATTCTTTTCAAGAATCTGCTGATATTGGGTGTGTGGCGGGAGTAAGGAGGAACGGTCAGTAATGTAAAAACAAATGCAAGACTACACCACCTAGGGAATTTCACCCCAGGAGATATTAACGGCAGCTCAGTGGGAAAGAGTCAGTTAATATACGAGTATACAGCAAACAAACACTCACAAGCACATACACCGGTGACAGACCACACTAACCCCAACTCAGTCACAAAGACTCAGGTGAAGGGACCACCACCACTACAGTCTGATCAGACTCACACCTATAACAGAAAAATAAATTGGAAAAATAAATTAATTAGCCAGGGTAGTCACAAAGCCACTCAAAATGGCAACTACTGTAAATATGGATGCAAAACACAAAAGAATCCTGGGGTACAACACAAAGGAGGAGATGGCTCACAAAATCCCCAGGGTAATAAGAATAAATGACAAAAAAATTGAAAATCAAACTTAAGAAAAAAAGGAAAAAAGAACAAATGAGTACAATAACTAAAGAGAATCAAACTAATAACATAATTAGCAGGATAGTCCCATCATTCAGCCCCTAGAATCCAGAGGAAGGCTGGGCTGGGGCATTAACATGCAGACAAAGGCAGGGCCCAGCAGGCCGAGTAAGCCTGATGTGCCATGCGCAGACCACTGACCTAATAATGTGGATCCAGGAAACTTTGGCATGCCTCAGTACCACCGGCCTCAAGATGCCAAACCAAGGAAACTCCAAAGTTGGATTAAGTTTTAGTTAGGCAAAACAGCAGCCGCGCTGCAGGCACACCAAGTAATAACATGGTCTCAATGCCATAGTCCAGAGCATAAGGTAAAGAGGAATAATCTCACAGACTTAAAGGCTCCTGGCCATGATCATTAGAAAGCTGAGAGTGCGTCCAACCCCAATAAAACATTCGCATTCATATAGGCACAGATCAATCCAACAGGTGCAAAGAATTTCGCACATGCTACCGCACAGCTGCACCCACACGGACCGAGAGGAAGAACCCGGAAGCGGGGAACCGGGTGACGAAAGTGCCTAGGTAGGACCCCCACAGCACGACACACGCATGCCTATTTTTATAATAGGCGTGGTTGGGAAAAAAGCAAACATGCCAGGAATGTCTTAAAGAGACAGTAGCTGTAATTTTAAAATAAAACCAAATATTCTATCCGGCTACAATCTACCCCCAATTTTTGTGTTGTCACCCAGATGATACCAATCACCACTGTATAAATACTCAGTCCCAAAGGAGCCATCAAGTCATCATTCACCACTCGTGGCCCTGGAGGGGCTATGGGGGTCTCAGGCATCAAAACACACAAATCACCATTGTAAGACTGTTCATGAGGGGACGACAATGTAGTCTCCTCTATGGGACTACCCACTAAAGGGTGAGATAAGGAGTCTCCTTGTACTCAAGTTTTTAGCATGGAACGGTGAACATGTCTTACCATACTGAGGTTGTCCACTGGGGCAATAGAATATACTGCTCTGCCCTCAGCAGGACCTCTAATGACCTGGTACACGACAGGGCTCCAAAAATCCTAAATCTTGTGTCTACCCCCTCACACTGTAGTCACAAATATACACTAGCTGGCCTTCTGTCAGCGGAGAATCTCGAACGTGTTGATCATACTGGGCTTTAGGCTTAGCCGTGGCTACTCTCAGATGGTCTTTAACCCCTTTAAAAGCAGCATGCAACCTGGCCTGGT
The DNA here is from genome assembly GCA_032718565.1 of Distichodus sexfasciatus. Taxonomy (NCBI): domain Eukaryota; kingdom Metazoa; phylum Chordata; class Actinopteri; order Characiformes; family Distichodontidae; genus Distichodus; species Distichodus sexfasciatus. Next base: position 52,906 of record JAVGVS010000908.1, read on the forward strand.
GCTCTAATACCCACTCTTGCACACTGCCTTCTTCAGGTTCAACAACCCTTCCCAACAGGAAGTCAACCGGTAACCGTGGCTCCTGACCAAACATCAAAAGGTGCGGGGATTTGCCAGTTGCCTGATGTGGAGTGGTGTTATAACTAAAAAGTAACTGGGGAAGACAGGACACTCAATCCCTTTTCTGCAAAACAGGCAAAGTGCACAACAAATTGTGTAGAGTATGATTTAAGCATTCGCACTGCCCATTGCCAGCAGGAAGATACAGGGTGGTGCAAGATTTTTCAACCTTATAACTGTCACACAGCTGTTTAAGTAGAGCACTCTCAAAACTTGGCCCCAATCTGAATGTATGTGAATGGGAACCCCAAACTTATAAAACCACTCCACAACCAATACCTGTGCCACAGTGGAGGCCCACTGGTCTCGTGTAGGAACTGCTATGATATACTTGCTGAAGACATCGGTTAGAATGAGAACATTTTCCAATCCATGGCCACAATCTCATTGGGTCGAGAGGCTAATAAGTGTCCCATAGAACTATGGGCAGCAGGCCAAGTGTCTTTTGCCACCTGACACCTCTCACATTCCGGACACCAGTTACTCACCTCTGCAGACATACCAGGTCAGTAGCACCATTGTCGCAACAATTCCAATGTACAATCACCTGCCAATAGAGCACCCCATGTTGCATCACCAAACGATCCCACTGACGCAACAATGCAAGTGCAACTTTTGAAACCTGATGGCAATCACAGAAACTGGGGCGTTGCTGTTGCCTCCAAAACTGGAGAACCTCTTGAATAACTGGATCAGCTTCCTGTAAAGCAGACAAATCAGAAAGTGTATAACTGGGCAAAGCCACAATAGCGGCTTGGGTCACAGGGGCTACATCTGATTCCTTCACCACTTTCTGTGATAATCCTGGAAAGGCCATCCCCGGGAGAACACTCACCATCTCACCTGGGTCCAACACTTGTTGCCAGGACAAAGCATCAGCATTTCTATTGCTATGCCCTGATTGATACTTGATTTCAAAATCAAAGGAAGCCAACTGAGTGGCCCAACACTGCTCAGTAGCTCCTAACTTAGCAGAGGCCAGATGACTAAGGGGGTTATTATCAGTGTAAACTATACACTTGTGTCTCAATAAATACTCCTTGAACTTCTCAGTCATTGCCCACTTAAGGGCCAGGAACTCCAGTTTCATGGATCTGTTCTGTAGGCTGCAGACCGCAACTAGCATAGGCTACTGGATGTACCTGACCCCCCTGCTCCTGGGAAAGGACTGCTCCCAAGCCACTATGGCTAGCATCCACCTCCAGGATAAAAGGGAGGGAAAAGTCTGCATATGCCAGCACGGGAGCAGCAACAAGCTTGTTCTTCAAAGCCTCAAAGCTTTGCTCACACTGTTAAGTCTAAGCCACTGCAAAGCTCTGCAAAGGATGCCTTCTGAGTACTATTCTGGACCAAACCTGCTAGAATTTTATGTAATGGAGCTGCCAATTTAGCAAAACCCTGTACAAACTGGCAGTAATAACTTGTAAACCCCAAGAAAGAGTGCAACTCAGCAACATTAGTGGGTCATGGCCACTTAGCCACTGCATCAATCTTCCCCAGGTCTATGGACACCCCATCACAAGAAATAACATGACCCAGATATGGGACCTCCTGCCAGAAGAAAGCACACTTCTCTAGCTTAGCCTAAAGACCCTCTTGCTGCAGTCGCATTAACACCATTTCTAACCTCTGTAAATGTTGGGACATACTTGAGAAAAAAATGACAATGTTATCTAGGTATAACAACAAAGACTGCCACTGCTGGTCACCAAACATATGCTCTATTAACCACTGAAAGGTACTTGGAGCATTACAAAGTCCAAAAGGCATCCAGTTCCATTCAAAGAGTCCAAATGGAGTGCAGAGAGCAGTCTTGGCCTTGTTCTTCTCAGTGACTGGCACCTGATTATAGGCACTGGCCTGGTCCATAGTGGTAAACCAACATGCCCCAGCCAAGGCATCGAGTGATTCCTCTATACGAGGAAGGGGGAACACATCTTTCCAGGTCTTACTATTGAGCAGACGATAGTCAACACACATGTGAAGGCTGCCATGTTTCTTTTTAATAGGAACAATAGGTGATGCATAAGGGGTACAACTCTCACAAATCACCTGATTGGCTAATAATTGGTGTATATGGGTCTTAACCAGTTCAAACTCTGACGGGGGAATTCAAACGATGGCACTGCTTAACAGGTATGTCATCCACCAAAGGGATGTCATGGGAAATGAGGTTAGTACAACCCAAATCCCCATCATGAACTGAGAAAACTGCTCTATACCGGTGCAAAAGAGACTGCACCTGTCCCCTCTCTTCTTGTGAAAGACCAGGCAATTCAGGGGACTCTATCCAGTTTGACACTAAACCAGAAGCGATACCAGGAGGTAAGCTGACAAGATAACCATGACTCAAGTTATCTATGAGTGAATGGGGATAAAGCAAAGCATCTGCCCTGCCTAAATTAATCACTGACGGTCCCCCGAGTTACCTGGACTAAAGATGGAGAGGCTAACAACCCTGCATCTGGGGGGCTCAAAAAGCACTGTACATCATGAAAATTGCTCAGAAAAAGTGGTGACCACAAACTTCATCACCCCTCCTGGAATGCGACAAGCCTTCCAACCATGTACCTTAACGGGACCTATCTGGTTGGAATGTGAGACTGCAGCTTGATGACACTGCTGAAGGGCCTGAAAGACTGGACCAGGGTTTATGCAGGAATCCTAGAGTCGAATTTACTACCTTTTACTACCTTTTTTACTACCTCCACAACATTTTTTAATACCAACACAACATCGAGCAGTGGCAGTTTTTTAGCATCCTTCCCTTAACCCTAGCCCTTGGGTTATCCTAACCATAACCCTTAGTCCCACCCTAATAAGGTCAACTTGACACTTGAAACAAATGCCTTACAGGCCAGCACCACTGCAGAATCAGAATTCTGCTCAAATCCCTCCTACACACAGGCAGCAGAGGCTACATGCTGAGCCCTTTCACTCTGATCTGAGACCAGCTGCGGGCCTCCTTTTACACTATCTAACATTAGAGCCTCAGGGCCCAATATACATAAATGAGAAGACACAGCACAGTACATATTGACCCGCATCATTGACACTATTTATAAGTAATTTCTTAAAATGTGGCACAATGCCAAATCAAATGATGTAAGCAGTCTTGTCCTTGCCACATGCAAAACTTTTAGCAATCTTGGAGTCAGTGAACATGTTTTCGAATAGTTCCCCAATACCCTCATTCGAATTGTATGAGTGATGGTTGGCTGCGGTGTTCAGGCACCAGAGAACTTGACGTTGGTAACAGTAAGCTCAACTGTCTGTCTGCTGCAGCCGTCATGGTGCTAGTGGCAGTAGTTTGCTGCTGAGTTGGTGTGATGGCAGTGTTTGTGCTTGTAGCTGACCTTAGGTTTACATTTCCCCTGGTCCGTGTAGCATCACAGAACAACAAAATAGGGAACTGTTCCCCCCGCACGCGAATATGCTGCTGGTGACTGGTGGATTCTCTGCAATTTGATCGTGGTAACGTCGTTCCAGTTTGAATTTATTGTCTGTTTGCACACACTGAAGAAAGCTTCTCGATCATTCCCCATGACCATCTTAAGCCAGTCTTTAAATGACGGTTCATCAAGCCAAGTTTTATTAAACTTACATTTCCCGTTTGTGAAAAACTAGAAGCGGCAAGTGGCTACTGGCTAATATTAGAATGTTTGCCACGTGCAAAATGGCTTGCCGCAAAAAATTTGTGGGCGTAAATTTCAAAGTCGGAGTGCAAATGTGAAACTCGAGAGCACAAAATTAAGAATCGAGTGCGCGGTTGTGATCATATTGTGCGCAAACTGTATTTTTTCTCTCACAAATGTCTTTTTTCCTCTCGATGCGTTAAATGTCCTCGACTTGCAAAGTAGATTACCGGCGAGCGTTTTTTTTGCTCGAGTGAGATTTCTGCACGCGCGGTTTGAAAGGGGGCGGGTTTTGGCAGTTTGGGGGTGGGGTTTTGGCAGCTTCTGCCTGCGAATCCTATTGGCCGATGGCTCCTGGTCTTGTGATTCACTTGTGCATCTGTGTTTATGTTGAATTGGGGACAGACGCCCGTGATTTTGCACGCTCTAGTTTTGGCATTGATGTGACGCCATAAACCTTTAGCAGATAGAATTTCACTCAAAATAGGAAACCTCATAGTCTGAAAAAAAATAATACCTATTTTTAAAAAAAATAATACCTCTAAAACAAAATTTAACACTTTTAATGGCCTTAAATTTGGCAATTTTGATTTATCACCTTTTAATACTTTTTAAAACTGTACTTGGTTACTAACGTAACCTTGGTTCCCCTTAGATATGGGAACGAGTACTGCGTTGTAAGACGCTATGGGAAAAGTTCTCTTTTCCCTCTTCGTCTGAAGCCTTTTTTTTCAATCACTCAGTGCAACTGCACGCTGATTGGTTCGTAAAAGTTAACCAGCACGAACCAATTGCTTGACGGCGGAGTTTAAGCGGCCAATGGCCGTGCTGCATTACCGGGTGCAGGCATTTGCATGGGGCGGCTCCAACCAGCTCTATAAATGCGGCCATTTCGCCGTCAAGTTCAGATTTTTCTTCAAGTAAAGCATATCTGAGGAGTGCAGCACATGGCATGGCAAGGAACACAGTACTCGTTCCCATATCTCAGGGAACCAAGGTTACGTTAGTAACCAAGTAGCCCATAAGTCAGTGTCAAAATTCTGGACTGCAAAAAATTCAAACTGTCAGTGTCAAAATTCTGGACTGCAAAAAATTCAAACTGTCAAAATTCTGGACTGCAGAGCAGGGACATCCAGGTTGTAGAACCTGACAAATGTGGACGGCGAGGACCAGCCGGCCGCCTCACACATCTCTGAAATGGAGACCCCGCTAGACCATGCCCAGGAAGAGGCCATGCCCCTGGTGGAGTGGGCTCTGACTCCGATGGGGCACTGCAACCCCAAGGAGGAATAAGCTAATGCAATGGCCTCCACAGTCCACTTAGAAAGCCTCTGCTTCGTAACCGGAAGGCCCTTGGCCCGGTTACTGAAGCTGACAAATAGCTGTTCTAAGCTCCTGAAGGAGGCAGAATGCTCCTCATATACTCTCAGGGCCCTGACGGGGCAGAGCAGGTGCAAGTCCTGGTCGTCCGCCGAGGCGGGCAGGGCAGAGAGAACTACGACCTTGGCTCTGAACGGGGTTGAGAGCACCTTAGGCACGTAACCCAGCCTTGGTTTCAGGACGACTCTGGAGTCGTTCGGCCCAAATTCCAGGCAAGACGGGTTGACAGACAGGGCTTGCAAGTCACCCACACACTTGACAGATGCCAGTGCTATGAGCAGGGCAGTCTTGAGTGAGAGCACTTTCAAGCTCGAGGAGTGCAGAGGTTTGAATGGGGCCCTTCTCAGGGCCCTCAGCATGGTGGATAAGTCCCACAAGGGGACCGTACGAGGGCGCGGGGGGTGCAACCGCCTGGCGCCTCTCAAAAATTGAATAACCGTGCTGTGCCTGCTGACCGAGCGCCCTGCAATAGGGGCATGAAAAGCCACTATTGCCGAGGCGTAAACCTTGACGGTCGAGGGAGAATGCCATTTGTCCAGCAACTCCTGCAGGAATGATAACACCACCAAAACCTCTGAGGAGACCGGATCTACGTTCCGGTCTTGGCACCAAGCCGCAAATAGAGCCCATTTTAAAGCATAGGGTTGCCGCGTGGTGTTCAGGACATGCTCCGGGAGGCCCAAAGGCACCCATTGAGTGGCCAGACATGCAGGGCCCACAGCTCGGGCCGCGGATGCCACAGCGAGCCTTTCGCTTGAGAGAGGAGGTCTTGCCTCAGCGGAATCGGTCACGGGGCTGTTTCTAACAGCTGGAACAGCCGACACCCATGGTTGGTTCCTCCAAAAGGGGGCCACCAGGAGAAGCCTGAGCTTGCTGTCTGTGACTCATCTGAGTACCTGTGGTAACAGAGCAACCGGAGTGAATGCGTAAAGCGGAAGGTCTGGCCACTCATGGGCCAGAGCATCCATGCTTCTCATAAAGTGGGCAGTGAGAGTTGTCTTCGGAGGCAAACAGGTCGACTCGTGCCCTGCCGAAGGTATCCCAAACCCTCTGAACCGTGAGGGGGTGGAGCGTCCAGTTCTCTGATGAGACATTGCTTCTCGACAGCATGTCTGCCCCTTGGTTCAATTTGCCCAGCACATGCGATGCCCTGAGTGAGCGCAGGTTGACCTAGGCCCATACCAGAAGGCGCCTCGCAAGCACGAAGAGGCGCTTCAAAACAATTCCACCTTGGTGATTCACGTAGGACACCACAGAGCTGCTGTCCGAGCGCACCAGCACATGGTGCCCCTTCAGCTCTGGCAAGAAGGCTTGGCAGGTGCGGTACACTGCGAGCATTTCTAGGCAGTTGATGTGCAGCGCCTCCTCCTCCTTGGACCAAAGGCCGGAGGCCAGTCTGCCTTCACACAGCGCTCCCCAACCCGTGTTGGAAGCATGTGTTGAGACAACCTTCCTCCTGTGTGCTGTGTCCAGGTGCACCCCTTGGGCTAGCCAGCGAGGGTCCCTCTAGTGGGTCAGGGCTGTGACACAGGCCCGAGTCACCATTATGCAGTGGCGCCCCTGGTGCCACACCACAAATGGAACCCTCTGTTTCAACCAGAACTGGATGGGTCGCATGTAAAGCAGACCCAGCCAAAGTACCGGTGATGTTGCCATAAAGCCCAACAATCTTTGAAAGGCCTTGAGTGGGTGCGAAGAGCTCTCCACGAAGGAGGCTGCATGGCTCTGAATTGACTTGGCTCGCTCCGCTAAGAGACTCGCGTTCATGCGCAGAGAGTCGATTACTAGTCCCAGGAACGAAACCCGTTGGCTGGGTAGCAGAACACTCTTGGCAGGGTTGACCCTGAGCCCCAGACACTCCAAGTGGCTGAGCAGAAGGGCTTGGTGCAATGTCACCTCCGCCTCCGACTGGGCCAGAATCAGCCAGTCATCGAGGTAGTTGAGGATGCAGACTCCCATCCGCCTCAGAGGGGAGAGTGTCGCGTCCATGCATTGCGTAAAAGTGCGGGGAGCCAGAGATAAACCAAGCAGAAGGACCTTGTATTGATATGCCACGCCCTCGAAGGCGAATCTCAGAAAGCGCCTGTGATGGGGGCAATTTGGATATGAAAGTAAGCGTCTTTCAAATCCAGGGACATGAACCAGTCCTCGGGGAAAATCTGCGCGAGGATCTGCTTCACAGTAAGCATCCTGAATGGCCGCTTTACCAGGGCGTGGTTCAGGAGCCTGAGGTCCAGAATTGGCCGTAGGCCACTGTCTTTCTTGGGGATGAGGAAGTAACGGCTGTAAAAGCCTGACTTGCTTTGAGCTGGAGGAACAATCTCTATGGCTCCTTTTTCCAGCAGACTGCCCACCTCGGTGCGGAGAACGGGAGCGTTCTCATTGCACACTAGTGTGGGGACCACACCGCGAAAGCGGGGGGGCCTGCGAGCGAACTGCAGTGTGTAACCTCGTCTTATCGTACTCATCACCCAATCTGACACCGTGGGGATGGCCTCCAAGGCCTCGGCCCACTGGGACAGAGGGTGGATGAGGTTTATAGATTGTATGCCCGCAGGCGGCGGATCTGATATGAGAGGAAGAGGAAAATTGCTCCTTTTGTGAGGATGTGTGTTTTTTATTTTTACATGGATGGGCCGGGCCGGAGCCAAAGAAACACTTGCCTCTGCACCCGGCGGAGAGCGGGGTGGCAAGAGGTTGGCACAAGGCCGTGTGCAGGGAGGTCCAGCCGCGGTGAGACTCACACCCCTCCTCTTCATGGTTGGGCGTTCAGGAGGACTTCTTGGACGCTGGATCCATGGCAATCTTGGGCTGGGGACCCATGCGCTGGGGACCCATGCCCTCTCTCCTGATGCTCTTTTGGATGTGGATCTGGCGGGGGATGGGCGGGAGCAGCGGGCTGCCGAGCCAGCTCAGACCTGGGGCGGCTGGTGGCAGATGACGTGCTGGAGCGCTTCGGGAGGAAGTGTCGCATTGCTTGGAATGACTTTTGAGCCTTGGTAAAGAGCTCAGTGAACCACTCAACTGCTGGACCAAATATATGGGTGCTATATGGGGGCAACATGGTCCGAAGTAAGAGTTGCAAGAGGGGTTCACTCTTGTTGTTTAGATGAGCCCCAACTGGGCAACATAGGCAAGTCCCATTTCAGTCCAAGTATTAAGATTTATGTGAACACTAAATTGGGTCAATCCTTGTATCTCATGCCTCTCCCATTTAAATATGAACTACTATATTAATGTCACATTACTTTTAGACATGTACACTTAATAAAAATTATTGCTTTATATATTATTTTGCAAATGAATTACCATGACAAAAAGCATTTGAGCACACAGTGAGACTTCTAATGTTTCAAATTCAATTTCTATTCATAACATTTTCTAAAATTCTAAAGGCTTCTAAAACTTCAAAGCAGCACTAAATAACATTTAATAACAAATGAACATAACAGCTGCTCATTGTTACTTAAGTTGGTCTCGGCTGCATTCTGGATGCCCTTTGTCCTTCTCTGTCTCTAGCTCCAATAAACCACTTTGACAGTGCCTTCTCAGCTTCTTGCTGATTAACGTTAGCTGTCAGCGCGTTCTTCTTAAGAGCCCCTGCAAAACAATTTCAGGTTTAAGAATATGCAGTATAAGCCAACATTACAAATAGCATAACACAACTTAGAATAAAAGGGGCAAAGGTTCAGAAACATGTTTCAGAGGAGAAAAATCACAGCCCTTGACACCTGATAAACAAATAACTTGATGTGAAAAATTATCAGACTTTGGCATCACCTCATACATAAAGACTGCTGATATGCTGTAATGCAGCCAACACACAGAATAAAGTATTAACCCTAATACTCAAGACCAGGATTTGAAGGATATATGCTTGTTTTCTTTTATATGATTTCAAATGTTTTCATTCATTCATTATCTGA
>JAVGVS010000909.1:0-61913 GCA_032718565.1 Distichodus sexfasciatus
ATATATTACATCTGTACACTTTAAATTATATTTCTAATTATAACTTTCTGTCAGGTCCCAAGCAAGATTTTTATCAACTTATTTTAATGAGAAACTTAACAAATGTTATGAATGTTTCTCTCAACATGAGAGTGAAGAATAAGAATGTTCATAATCCAAGTATAACATAAGGATGTTCCATAAATGTTGTTTCATGATAACATTATGAAAACATTCAGAAATAATAACATTATAAGGACATTCTGAGAATGTTGTTCTATCAACATTATAAGAACGTTCAAGTACAAATAACATCCTAAAGATGTTGCAAGAACGTCATTCTAAGAACGTTTTCTATCAACATTATAAGAACATTCATCAAGTACAAATAACGCCCTAACAACGTTCCAAGAACGTTGTTTTAAGAACGTTTTCTATCAACATTATAAGAACATTTGTCAAGTACAACTAATGTTCTAAAGACGTTGCAAGAATGTTGTTTTAAGAACGTTTTCTACCAACATTATAAGAACATTCATCAAGTACAAATAACGTCCTAAAGACGTTCCAAGAACGTTGTTCTAAGAACGTTTTCTATCAACATTATAAGAACATAAGAACATTCATCAAGTACAACTAATGTTCTACAGACGCTGTAAGAATGTTGTTTTAAGAACGCTTTTCACCAACATTATAAGGTTGAACATTCATCACAATAAATAACGCCCTAAAGACGCCTGCAAGAACGTTGTTCTAAGAACGCTTTTCATCAACATTAATAGGAATATTCATACAAATAACGCCCCTAAAGACGCTCCAAGAATATTGTTCTTTGTTCTAAGAACGTTTTCTCTCAACATTACAAGAACGTTCCAAAAACATTATTTTAGTAACGTTTTGTACTAACATTTACACAACTTTTAAAGAACGTTAGTGAATGTTCTGAGAACGTTCCCTGTTAGCTGGGCTGCATCGTGCTCGACCCCTCACACCCTTCACACAGACTGTTCACACTCCTCCCATCTGGCAGACGCTTTCGCAGCATCAGGTCTCGATCCTCCAGTATGCGTGATAGCTTTTTCCCACAAGCCATCAGACTTTTGAACTCACTCTCAGCCATCACACTTCCCCCCACACACACACACCTGGACTGTGAAGAAACTGATTCTGTTGCACCACTGCACTTTACTTTACACACCACCGTCACTTTGATGCACAATAACTACTGTTATGACACTGCACTGCTGCCACTTATTTGCACAAACATTATACGCTGCTGTACAAATGTTTGCACATACACTGAACATTGTACACATAAATAGCTGAATATAGTATCTGTCATATTATAACCTTCTACCTCTTGCACATCCAATGTAAAATGTCAATTTGCACTTGTTTAAATGTTTGCATATTTGCACATATACTCAACACTGTACTTGAAAATAGTCTGGATATAGTATCCGTCATATTATAACTCTACCTCTTGCTCATTCAGTGTAAATGTCAATTTCAACCTGTTAAGAATACTGCATCCTGACTTGACAAAATTTTTACATCTATTTTTACGTCTATTTCTAGCTTCTAATTATATTTAAAACTCCCTGTCTAGTTTAAAATGTATATTGCATATTGTCTAGTTTAAAATGTATATTGTTTAATGTATATTTTAGTATTTTTACTTATTTATTGTCTATCCCATGTGCCTAGTTGTGCCACTGCCTACTTATTCTCTGTTCTGCTGTTCTTTGTTTGTCTGCACTGGAAATAACCTGGAGCCACGTCGTCTCGTCTCTCTATGTATCTGTACAGTATATAGCAGAGATGACAATAAAGTTGACTTTAACTTTGACTTGACTTCTGCTGTACCTTCAATAGCGGGCTGCCACTCCCCACATCCATAGCGATCTGCAGGTGTAGAGTTTTTCTTCAATGCATCTTCTTTCTCAGCTGGCCTCTTTGCTGAGCTAATGGTTATTGGCCTCTGAACATTTTCTACTCTGTTTTCCAGCTGTATAAAAAGACTATCATAACCTGTTCCAATGACATTTGTCCCACTGAGCTCTCTATCTTGGAAGGAGTGGGGATATTGGTGTACAATCTGCTTTGCAATCTCCCGCAGCTTTGCTCTTCCTGGTCTGCCATGCTGTTTAACCAGTAAGTCATCAATGACTATACAAACCAGCTCTCTTCTCTCTTTCGGCTTTGGTCGATTCTTTTCTCTCAGGGCAAGCATGAGGTTTGGGGGCATTTTGTGCCATGGTACAGCATATGTCTCACAGAATGGTGAATACTCAGTTGGCTCAGGTGTTGGAGGTAATGTTGGGGAGAGATGAACATCTAGTGGCTTAGGGGTCACAGTGGGACCAGGTACGGCTTGAGACTCTGGATAACAAACATCACCAAAAATTAATGACATTGAATGTAAAATTTACATGTTGAACTAAGTCTATAACAATCCAGCCCATCGCTTACGTATGCCCATGACAATCTGTGAATAACTGACACATACAAAGACCTAAGACTGATGGTAGTCCCGTATCAGCTACGGGTCAAGTACAAACCAGGCCGGAATCCACAACTGCTCCTCGGGGCCGTAACCTTCCCAATCGACGAGGTACTGGGTACCTCTGCCCCGAGGATCCGAGGACCACCGGAGGAGCAGGAGTGGAAAGCACCATGGGTGAAGTGACGAAGGGTTTCAGCTGTGAGGTGTGGAATACCAGATGGATCCGGTGGACCAACTGTTGGGCCGACGGTACCTCCACCTCCATCTCCTGGTGGTCGAACATCGGAGGCTGGTAACCATAGCATACCTCAAATGGACTGAGATTAGTGGCAGAGGAGACATGGAGGTTGTGGGATAACCCAACCCAAGTGAGGTAACAGGACCAGGAGTGCTGGTGATCGGCGACAAAGCATCTCAGGTAGCGCTCCAGTTGTTGGTTGGTCCGCTCTGTCTGACCGTTCGTCTGGGGGTGGTATCCAGACGACAAACTGCAGGTGGAATCGATCAGATGGCAGAAGGCCTTCCAGAAACGAGCGGTGAACTGAGGCCCCCTGTCCGAGACAATGTCCTTGGGGAACCCATGCAGGGGGACTACATGCTCTAATATCAGCTCCGTGGTGGTCTTAGCTGACGGGAGTCCGGTGAGGGCCACCAGGTGCACAGCCTTGGAGAACCGATCAACGATGGTGAGGATGGTATTCTTGCCTTCTGAGACCGGCAGGCCCGTGATGAAGTCGATGGCAATGTGGGACCAGGGCCTCCGGGGGATGGGAAGAGGCTGGAGTTCACCCAGAGATGGTTGGTTGGAGTACTTGGCCCTGGTGCACACTTGGCACACCTGGATGAACTCTTTAACATCTTTCACCATGGATGGCCACCAGAAGGCTCAGCTGGCAAACTGGAGGGTGCGCTGGGCCCCTGGGTGGCTGGAAAGGGCGGATGAGTGGGCCGAGGTGAGCACTTCCGTGCGAACGGCTGTGGGAACATAGAGCCATCCAGGCGGCACACCTGCCGGCGGTGTCTCCGAGGCCTGTGCCTGGCACACTCTCATTTCCAAGTCCCAGTGGAGAGGTGCGATGATTTTGGTGCGGGAGAGGACAGGGGTGGGGTCCGCCTGGGGGCCGTTTATCTCATGTTGACGGGAAAGGGCATCGGCTTTGGTGTTCTTTGACCCCAGATGGTAGGATAGATGGAAGTTGAACTGCTCGAAGAAGAGTGCCCACCAAATGGATATGAGGTTCGATGGTCTGTCCAGACCGTAAATGGCTCGCTCCTGCCCTGGAGCCAGTGTTGCCATTCTTCCAAGGCCCACTTGATTTCCAACAGCTCACGGTCCCCTACGCCGTAACACTGCTGAGTGGTGTCGAACTTCTTGGAGAAAAAGCTACAGGGGTGTAGCTTCTGGTCTGGACCTTGTTGGGAGAGGACTGCCCTGGCGCCCACATCAGAGGCATCCACCTCCACAATGAAGGGCCTGGTGGGATCTGGATGCAAGAGGATGGGTGCGGTGGTGAGGCGGTGACAAAGGAGTTGAAATGCTCTGATGGCTTCTGGAGTGAAGGTGAAGCGGTGCAGAGAAGGACGAGTCAGGACGGTGAGTGGAGCGGCAACCGTACTGAAGCCCTGGATGAAGTGTCGGTAGAAATTTGTAAACCCGAGAAACCGTTGGAGTTGCTTGAGTGTCTTGGATGGGGCCAATGATGTACAGCCTTGAGATTCTGCGGGTCCATGGCCACCCCCTGGGACAAGATGACAAAACCCAGGAACGTGGTGGAGCGCTCGTGAAATGCGCACTTCTCCAACTTGCAGTACAGCTGGTGGGCAAGCAGTCTCTTGAGAACCACCCTGACATGCTGGTGGTGTTTCTCTAAGGTGTGAGAATAAATCAGAATATCATCCAGGTACACGAATGCCCAACGGCCCAGCATATCCTGTAGCACGTCATTGATGAATTGTTGGAACACGGCCGGCGCGTTGCAAAGGCCGAAGGGCATCACCAGGCTCTCATAGTGACCCGCGGGAGTGATGAAGGCCGTCTTCCATTCATCGCCCTCCCTGATACGTACCAAGTTGTAGGCGCTCTGGAGGTCCAACTTTGCAAAGTAGGTGGCACCAGAGAGAGCGTCCAGGGCGGTGTTGGTGAGAGGAAGTGGGTGACAGTTCTTCACGGTGATCTCGTTGAGCCTCCGATAATTGACGCAAGGACAGAGGCTGCCGTCCTCCTTCTGTGGCAGCAGGCGAGGAGGATGGCCGGATGGTACCTTGGCGGAGGGCGCTGTTGACGTATTCCTCCATCGCCTGGGTCTCGGAGGCAGAGAGAGAGTAGAGTCGGCCGCGGGGTGGTACCGTGCCTGGCAGGAGATCAATGGTGAGGTCGTAGGAGCGATGAGGTGGCAGCTGGATGGCACACTTCTTACAAAAGACCTCCACCAGGTCACGGTACAGTGCTGGGATGGCCTCTGTGTCAACATCGGGGGCCTCGGACTCCCTAGAGCAAGTCCCAGCTGAAGCCCGCAGGCAGAGTTCGGAACAGGTCGGACCCCATTGCAAAATCCGGTTCTGGTGCCAGGAGATGAGGAGGTCATGTTGAAGCAGCCAGGGGTACCCCAGGATGATGGGGGAGATGCAATGGAGGTGAGGAGAAACCGGATCTGTTCATGGTGGTTGTCAATGGTGAGGTGAAGGGGTTGGGTCTGGTGAGTGATAGGTAAGTTGGAGAGGGGCCGATCGTTGACTGAGGTGATCCAAACGGGCTGGGATAACACCTTGCTTTCCACCCCCAGCGGCATCTCCCCAGGTGGTCTGCACAGCCAGAGTGCAGACGTCCGCGGTGTAGCGACTCACGGATGCTGAGCCCTGCCACAGATAGTAAAGCCTCGAGTCGGTCTCCACCTCACTGTCGGGATGTTCAAAAGTGAGGCGGAGCTGGTGGGTGAATTCTGGGTAGGAGTGGCTGACATCTGAATTGGAACACAGCACAGCCATGGCCCACTCTGCTGCCTGCCCAGAAAGCCAGGAGATAAGAAGTGTGATGCGCTGGCGGTCCGTGGAGTATCTGGCGGGATGAAACTCAAACACAAGATCCAGCACAGTTAGAAACACATCACACTTCCCATCTATGCCGTTCCATTTATCCGGTAATACCAAATGTAATTTGGGGGAGGAGAACGGGCCGCTGCTACGGGAGCATGGCGTGGGTCAGACAACTCTGAAACAGCTGCGCGGAGCGTCGCGACCTCCCACCACAGTTCCTCTACCTCGCAGTGCGCGGCCGCAAGGTCTTGGTCACTGCAACGCAGAGACACGACTTCACTTCGCAACTGCTCCATCTCCGCTGCCTGGCCCGCTACCACGTCCCATAAACAAGCGAATTCTGATGGGCTAACACTTTTTGGCTCTGTCATTCTGTCAGATTCATCAGGGATTTGGTAAGGATTTGACGAGAAAGGCAGACGCGAGCAAACTTCCAGCGGCCGGGTTAGGCGGCTGTGGGAATGCTCTCCAATTCGGACAGGGATCTGATTAGGATGTAACGAATTGCTACTCGTTAGCCCTTGTAGCGTGCTGGTTAGCCCAAACGCGGCTGAGAGCATGAGTAGGCAGGAAAGCCACGTGAGTTGATCTAAGAACTCTCTTACGCGAAGAGTAAGGATTACCACAATAATCCGCGTTCTAGCGACACACACTCTAACAAAGAGATGAACCCAATAACTGGAGTACTCACAGTTGATGCCGATGAGAATCAGAAGAGGGCCGGGTGGACTCTAATGGCAGAGCGACACGCCGCGAGGTAATGAAACCTTAAATACCCTTTGAACCGTGACCGGCCGTGTCCCATTCCAACTACCGGCCGCGGAGTGGAGTGCGCGTGACACTTTTGTTGTGTTGAAACAGGTCAATAACAATTGTAAGTCTATAACCATGGTTAAACAGGATACAGACCATATAATGCTGAATGATTAGGGTTTAAAAAAGAAAAATTTGCCAGCAGTGAACACTTGAATTACACTGTCTCCTACACTGAATGGGTGGCAGAATTCCATCAACGTCCTCAGTCCTGATAAAGTTAAGGTCATCTACACAACTTACTCCAATCATCTTAAGTCTATCCATAAGCGAGTCCATCAGATCATTGATGAGCAGAGGCAAAGCTTTCTGAACTAATTCTTTCACACGCTCCATAGTGGCATATGCTTAAGTGGGATGAGTAACCTTGCACCTTTGTGGTAAAAGTAAAGTGGAACATAATCAATAAGCTCATCAAGATTTTTGCAAATTAGCATATCTGAACAATTTTTAGCAAATTCATAGACTCTAAGCTCAGGCACCCAGGTGGCAGTTTTTTCCCACAGCAAAAGCAAGGCAGTTGTTTCACTTTTGATGAAAATGCTCACTATTTGCCCTAAGTGTAGTTGTCCTTTCGTATATCTCAGTAAGACAAGCATGCCATTTGCATATGATGCCCCTCTAACATGCACCTTATCTGTCACAACCGAGTTACATGAGGTAAGCGCAAAGTCTGCCACTGCTGCCCTTCTGCCACTGTCATAGAGCTCAGGATAAAAGCAAGTGGAGTCTGAAACCTGTACCTGGGGGCTAAATAACCTGCCATGAGCCTGATATGCTTGAAACAACTGATGTCTATCAGCAAGTGACTTTGTCACATTTCTGAAGTTTTTGCTTGACCTAATACATCTTTTAAAATAACTATGCTTACTTTCAAAGTGCATGGTCCAAGTATGTACAAGTGGGCCAAACTGCAAACTCAAGTCAGCATAATGAAGCAGATAGTGGTGTTTTGGTCTAAGATTTACATGTGGGAATAACGCTTGCCTCATTTCCACATACTCTTTGAGCAGTACTTTCATGTAAGCAATCTGAGACTCTGTGCACAGACAAATTCAACTAACTCTCTGAGAAGAAGTACCAGCTGCCAAACAGCATTGTCAGCATCTACAATTCTATCATGCACTAAAATAGGCAAGAATCTCAATAGCCACCTGTTTTGGGCTGCATGGTCTCCAAGCTTTTTTCCATTACAGGAAACAGCATTTAGCTTGTTGTTGCTTTCACCAGAAAATGATTTAACACTGTCATTTAGTGACTTGTAACTGAACCACTTTTGTGTTTTAATTAAAAACTGTAGACACATTGCTAAATCATAGTCAACAACCCCCTCAAACAGGTCATGTGCTAGACAGGTTGGCAGTCCAGGCTGACACACATGGAAATTAGACAGTTTGTTGAAAACACTG
Source organism: Distichodus sexfasciatus (assembly GCA_032718565.1). Taxonomy (NCBI): domain Eukaryota; kingdom Metazoa; phylum Chordata; class Actinopteri; order Characiformes; family Distichodontidae; genus Distichodus; species Distichodus sexfasciatus. Next base: position 7,741 of record JAVGVS010000909.1, read on the forward strand.
TTGCCTTTAATGCCCTGATGTATTGTCACTTCAGAGTGACTCTCCAAAAACTGCACAGACTCATTATAACCAGCAGGGTCTCTCTGAGTGGCAACTGTGAAAGGGCTGAACTGAAATACATCCTTTGTAACTAGACAGTATCTGCAGAAATAATCTGCATTGCTGAAATTTTCTGTAAACCCACCAATCATGTGGGAGCCCATATTATCTCCCATTATGCATGACACAGTACCTTTATATATCTTACCCTCAAATGATATGCCCCTTAACTCCAGTTCACACAAGTCTGACACAAGCTCACTGAAAACTTTTAAAAAAACTGAAAATCCATTCCAAAATATTTACAGTCTTTCTCTGTACATAGTAGTGCCAGCTGTATCTGATCAACAGTTGATCGCTGGTGAGGATGGAAATTTCCCAGAGTGAAGTAGACAGCTAAAACTTTGTGCTTTTGCTTAGCAGATCCAATAGGATTAGCCACCTCAAAAGCATCTTGAAAAAGCATCACCTTTAAGGAATCTGCATCGGGGGCAAACAAGGCATTAGATCTAATGACACGCCCATCCATGAAATCATGCAGTGTACCATCTTGAATGAGAGGAGGATTAAATCTCTGCTGAGCTGCACATCCCTCTTTTAGCATAGCTCTGAGGTTTTCCAGAATTGGAATGTAATGATAGTGCCTCTTCTGCCCTCTATCATTGTACCCAATAGTGACTTCAATAGGCTGAACATAGTGAAAGTGTGTCTTATAATACTGCAGCCGTCTATGGTGTGAAGATAAGGGACCATTTGCATGTAATGCCTCATGCGTAGGGCTCTGTTCGTATGTACTCTTTCCTAGCCATGTCAATATCTCTGTTGGAACCCCACGCGGTTTAAGTTCTTGAGAGAGCACAGCCATTGTATACTCCTGTTGGATATCCTGAAGAGTTTTCATTTCATTTGCTATCTCTGTAATAGTGGAAGCTGGGACCAAATACTTTGCCTGCAAGCTCAAGTAAAACAGAGCTAGACTTTCTGTGTGGGTATCTTGTACTTTATCACTTCCCACATCCATACTTTGGTCTACATCAATCACATCAGTTCCTTCAGGTGCTTTCCTTGTAATATGTGCTCCCTCATCAGGAAAAGACTCTTTGCAACTTCACAAATATGAGCAGGGGCAATCTGGGTGACATTCCACCCTCTATGATATCTGGAAATATGAGATGAAAATGATGTCTTTTTGTTAAAGGTCTTACCACATCCATCAAAGGGACAAGGTGCAGCCAGACCTTCTTGTATGTGGCCACTCAAGTGAGGGACAAGCCCTTTAACATCTGCATATTCTCTGCTACAAAAATTCAGTGAACACTTCAACTGTACAGACATATTCCGGTTCCAAGTTTGTCTGGTCCTTGTTTCTGTGTGTGTTCGAGACATATGAACAGCAAGAGAGTTAAATGAGGAAAACCTTCTTCCACAATCTTTAAGCCCACATCTAAAAAAAACATTGTTAACGTCTGTGTGATCGGCAGTGTTTCAGGTATTCACTCAATGAGATGCATTTAAATTCACAAACATTACAAGTGAACATAACTGTTAAGGATAAGAATGAAAAATAAGCAAATAGAAAAATTGCCATGCCTCAACTATAAAGCTTTCACGTGACAAACATTTACTCAAATTTCTTATTTCTTAATTTAGAATAAAAAGGAAAACTGGGGTGTAATAGGTTAGCATGGTTGAATTTCCGATTTTTCCCTCATTCACACACCTGAGCTGGCTAGGCTAATGACAATCACAGTCTTACCGGAATCATGAGTAAATATCATCAGACAAATACAGAGATGTAACGTGTTAGTACCACTACTAGTGTCGAAGGCATTAAACATACCCATATACAACAACGTTACACTTAATATTCTATCGCAATATACTGGAAACGACCCACTGTGCATGACATGTAATACACATAGCCACATAGAGAACACGCATTAACAGACGCACGCAGCGTTTCTTAGCGGGTATGAATAACATAAGTCAAACTAGAGAGGTACATTTTCTGAAGAAAATGTGAGTGGTGCTTGCCATGGTAAAACTTGGGCCTCAATATTACAATGTTTCCTTCATGTTAGCAACATGCTAATCAGCTAAACGTCATGCTAGCAACATGCTAATCACACTAGCATCATGCTAGGAACATGCTACACATGTTATTAGCAGAATGCTAATATAGTTAGCATAATGCTAGCAAAATGCTAACATTGTTAGCATCATGCTAGCCACGTGCTAATATAATTAGAATAACGCTAGCAACATGCCAATATTATTAGCATAATGCTAGCAACATGCTAATCGTGTTAGCATCATGCTAACAACATGCTAATGAAGGTGCTAAGGGGCGTGGCTTATGAGCATCATGACAAATGCGAAAGACTGATTGGTCGCCTGAGTTAAATGAGCCCTCCCCCGTGTCTATCCGACAGTGGGATACACAGTTAAATTCAGTTTCAAAGTTCCTATGGAAGTTACCAATGTATGTTAATTGCCCCTTGCTGGGGCAGTTTACCACTCGCCCTCTAGAAATGTCATGTCAAGCCCCCCATTCCGGAATAAGCCCAACGATATGACACCTCTTTCATGGGTCTACGACAAATGGAACGGGACTAGTCATGCACCAAATTCCCCATTATAAATTAATGGGGCAAATTTGGGCACCTGTTGTGCCCCGGGTATAAAACTAATACCCTTGTGCGGGGTATGTTCTGACACAGCTTGCAAGCCTCTTCAAATGTGGTAAATTTGATCTTTCTACGAAATTCTCGCTCTGTGCTAGAATCCGTCAAATTTTTTCTCAATAATAAAGCTATGGTATTTTTAGGGTTATACAACTGCCCCCCACCTCTTACATACAAGAGTCATACCACCCCATTCCCGAATGAGCCGCAGAATTTGCCACCTCTTTCATGGGTCTAAGACAAACGGTACAGGAATAGTTATGCGTGAAAATCCACATTATAAGTCATATATAACTTTGGGCGCCTTTTCCGCCCCAGGGGCAAAATTAATACCCTCTTGCGGGGTATGTTCTGACACAGCTTGCAAGCCTCTTCAAATGTGGTGAATTTGAGATTTCTAGCAAATTCTCACTCTGCGCTTCAATCCGTCAAATTTGGTCTCAATATTAAGTCTATGAGATTTTTTCCCCATTATATGTCAATGGGGCAAATTTGGGGACCTCTTGTGCCCCGGGGGTAAAACCTATACCCACTTGCGGGGTATGTTCTGACACAGGTTGCAAACTTCTTCAAATGTGGTAAATTTGACCTTTCTACAAAATTCTCTCTCTGCGCTACAGTCCGTCAAAGTTGGTCTCAATGTTAAGTCTATGGGACTTAGAAAAGTCATAGCACCCCATTCCCGAATAAGGCGCACGATTCAATACCTCATTCATGGGTCTACGACAAACGATGCGGGACTAGTTACGCGCCGAACTTTTATACGGAAGAAGAATAAGAAAAAAAATAAGCCTATGAGATAACAATAGTAGTGCTTCGCTTCGCAAGCACCACTAAAAAAATAATAATAAGCCTGTGAGATAACAATAGTAGTGCTTCGCTTTGCAAGCACCACTAAAAATAATAATAATAATAATAATAAGCCTGTGAGAAAACAAAAGTAGTGCTTTGCTTCGCAAGCACCACTAAAAATAAGCCTGTGAGATAACAATAGTAGTGCTTCGCTTCGCAAGCACCACTAAAAATAATAAGCCTGTGAGATAACAATAGTAGTGCTTCGCTTCGCAAGCACCACTAATAAGCCTGTGAGATAACAATTGTAGTGCTTTGCTTCGCAAGCACCACTAAGAAAAAGAAAAATAATAAGCGTGTGAGATAACAATGGGAGTGCTTCGCTTCGCCAGCACCACTAATAAGCCTGTGAGATAACAATAGTAGTGCTTCACCACTAATAAATTAACTAATAAATTAAAACTTAAATCTTTTACCACAGAAACGTGAAAAGTTGCTCCTGCCACCGAACCTGTGTGAAACGTATGCAACCGAGTGTAATTACCACTTTCTAAAATGCCGCCGGCTTCCTCCGAGTTTCGCGCTTAGTGGGCGGTTCTGCTCCCAGAATGCACCGCACAACCGAAAATACGGGTGAAGCACCTGTAAAAAACGAATACAGGAAATTCCTTCATATAAACATGGTAAATTATTCTGTATTTCTACAAATGTTTTACAGTGCAGCTCTAAGAGCCTTTTTTATAGCTTCCCATAGCATTTTTCCATGCTAGTTCAAACACCACTAATTTAGTTTGTCGCCACTTACGTTCTAGTTTCTATGTCTCATGTTTTAAGCTACGTAAATGGTCGTTATACCAAGGGGATATTTTGTTTTTTCTGACCTTTTTAATGGAGCAATTTTATCTAAGGTGGAAGAAAGCGTAGATGTTAGATAATCGGTATTACTCTGAAAATCAGCAAGATTAGACATTTCTCCTGTCAGGAATGACAGATCGGGGAGATTATAAAATAAAGTTACTAGCTGTATTTGTATTTTGACTAAGGTAAAAAATCAAACATAATAAGATGGTGGTCAGACATAATACTGGTCTGAGGCAGTACAGTTACATTGTGATAGGATTAAATCAAGGGTATGACTGCAGTTGTGAGTGGGCCCAATTACATTTAACAATACCGATGGAGTCCAGTAAATTAGTAAAAGCTGCTGTCACAATTATTGCTCTTTTGGTTGAAATAACCAGTTCCAAGAGAAATTCTGCAAATTCAGTTAATATCAGGTAGATCATAATGATAGGGAGCGACTGTCATGCTTCGTGCCGCGGATGAAGACGCAGATGTTGTGGAAAAATATAGTATTACTACTTATTTTCCTAGGCACACATTCACCAGGACAAAATCGTAGTAATCAGAGAAAAAGTTTATTAATTAACAAAGTATTACTGCTTAAGCAGGAGGCGTTCGACAGAGAGCTAGTCTGAGTCAGAAGACCTAAGGGGAAGAGGTGGGAGAGAGAATTTGTACTCTTGCAGAGACTTTATCATTTCTTGAAACATTTGCAGATAGCTGGGCAGTTGGAACACTCTGTTCCAACAACCGATTCTTACACACACAGTATCTCCTTTGTGCTTTGCATTGAGAAGTTATACATTCACGACAATTTCTTATCAGTCTCAACCGAACAACTTATCATATGCCTTTAAGAACACATATGTAAAATTCTAACGAACACATATTGTAAAACTCTCAAGAACTCATTGACATGGTGAAAGGGAATTTTTCCATTACAGCAGACGCAGGAAGTCAGAATGCAAGGTGCTTTATTTAACAGTGCAACAATAAAGAAAGCTCTCAGACACGCTCCAGCTCGCAGCTTGAAATGAAGAATCAGAGTTCAGTCTTTGCCATAATAGTCCGGGCGTGCGTGGTGAGCTAGCGGCTAGCCGTTAGCCATTAGCATGCGGCAGCTAACTAGCATAGTGGTGGCTAGTTAGCTTAGCGGCAGCTACTGGAGTTGGCTGCTGGCGTCTCAGGACGAACTGGAGTCTGGAGCGAGAGAGTGAGGCACGAATAAGGGAGAACGAGCAAATACTGACCGTTCTGGTTAAATAATAGAAGCAATAGACAATTAACAGAAAGTAACCAATGAGGGTGTAGTCCATAATAACAAACAGGTGAAACACATTGGGAACGGGAAACCATCACCATGACGTAGGCAGCCCGGACGTGCCTAGCGGGGGTATCCTTAAAGGGACAGACACACCATTACCATAACAACCCCGACGCGATACATCCGACCTCAGGTTAATACTCTGGCGAGCCCGGGCTTCGGGGAGGAGGCGCAGACGTGACAGCGACGAAGAATTAGATTTTGCAGACACGGCTGCAATCCTAAGGAATAATAATTTGAAATTTAAATCCTGACTTCTGTGTTACTGAAAGAGATATTTCTTAGATGGTTGCAAGGCGTGCCCCTTCACCACTGAGTCGGGGTTTTTGCTCATAACTATAACTCGTTTTGTTTTACCCATTGTCATGATCGCTCGCTCGGCAAGAAATTCGGACAGAAATGCAGGAGTAAAATATTAAAGTTCACTTAATGACAAAATGCAAACTCCAGAAGTATATGAAACAGAGGTAACAGCACAGCCAAACCAAACCGGGCATAACTTGATGACGTCAATACTCTGTATTCGTGAACATGTCGGTAAATCCAAGACTCTGAATAGACAACACAGTCCAATACTTTGAACACGACGAGAACTCGTAGATAAATCCAAGACTGAGTATTCGTGGTGAGAGTTCCAACTCAACCTTCATGGCGTAAGTCCAGCACTTGAGAAACAGAGACGGGAGTTTGTCAATAAATCCAATGCTCAGAGTCCGTAGAGAAAGTCCCGAAAACCCTCCGGTAAACACACTGCACCGGCACCTTGATGAGAGAGGGCTGCTAGAGAGACAATAGCCGTTTGGCTAGACGGGTTAGCACCCCACCTCGTGGTAGCTCAGCACAGAGCTCCAAAGATGCGTGATGGTCAACGTCGGTGGGCTCGGTGACGTCAACACTCTGAGTTCGTGAAACAGTCCGAAAGCTTTCCGAGCAAATATCCCATACAAGCTCCTTGATGGGAAACACTGAGACGATAAAGAGAACAAACGACATTTGGCTAAAAGGTTAGCACATCACCTCATGGTAGCTTTAGCGGTTAGCTTCGATGTAGCATAGCGGTGAGCCCGGTTGGTGTTGGCTGGCTTCTGTGACGGAGACAAACAGAGGAACGATCACGAGCGGTGAACAGGCGGTGAGTGAATGAGTCAGACTGGTATAAATAATAAGTGCTCAAACTAATTAACCAAAACAAACCAATGAGAGAACTGAACTGAAACTTTGGGGGGGTCGTTGGGGTCTTTATTAAGGTTCACATTGTGCATGAAGACATGCTTGCATTACACGAGCACACAGAATGAAGTGGCTCTTGGTGACTGAACATGCAACTAGAGCTGCAACTATCAATTCATTTTGTAATCGAGTATTCTGTCGATTAATCGAGTAATCGGATAAAAAAAATGTTTTAAAAAAAGACTATACATTTGTTTTTAGGCTTATTCTAGTGTGTGAGTAGAAGTTAGCAATACATGCTTTATGTTGTATTTAGGACACCCTGCACTACTCATAGTTTGATGTTTAAATGCTGACATAGTTATGAAATCAGCACATTTCTAATGCAAACTGACTCATTTTTTTTAGCTTTAGGTCAAATAAAAGAACTGAAAGAACAATAAAAGAACATTGTTTTATTGCTGAGTTGCAGAGTTTTATTATCCATTATTGTCTATTTATTATCTATGGCGTGACATTCTAACACTTCTTTATACATTTGGTATCCAACAGAATATAGAATAACATTTTTAAATAAATAATTTTTCTTTATTTCTTCTTTCCTATTGATTACACTATAACATTATAAAATTGAAGAAAAAAATTGATCAATTGAAACTGAAGAAATACTGATGTCATTTTGAACCAATTTGGCCTATAAAATGTGCTGCTTTTGGCCTTTCTGGAGATACCCTACATTTCCCACAATCCCCTGCGCGCCCCTCAGAGCCGCGTCACAATAAAGCGTTTAGCATGTTACAAAATAAACTATGGAAAATCTATGGGAAACTCAATAAACGACTGTATTGTGAGTAGAACGCTGGTTGTTGTGGTTATTTATCAGCTAATATATGCGTTTTGTCTGTAATAAAGGGGACGTTTAAACCAAACTGGAGCGTTTTAGCGAGTAATGGCTCGCTAACACGGGCGCTCACAACCAGGGTGCGTGTTTACATCGCAAAAATGTCATTTATGGGTTTTTACATATTTAATTCTGTTTTTGTGCACGGAATATCTCAAATACTTTCACATACTGAGGGATCAGGTCTTCGTTTCAGAAGCAAAAACGAAAAAACGAAAATGAAAGGAATTTTCAGATTTAGATTTTTGATTAAAGAATAAAATGAGGGAAAATAACATTTTTTCATTCTATGGTAACAAATAGCCATCATAAACTTAAAATTGCACATACTGTAATTGTATATTGGGACATTTTCGAATTATATTTAAACACTGGAACGGATACATATAATGAAAATGATTTTCAGGAAAATGATTAATAATTTTTTCCATATGTAGCTTTTTTGTAGCTGCACATACATACAAACCAACGTGATCCAGCGTTAACGTTATACATCCTAATTAGGATTAAATGAATATTACTACATGTAGTTAGATGTACTATTTATGTGTAATTTCTTGTTCTTTTTTTTTTGGTTTATTTAGATTTTCTATGTAAATGTGCCATGGACCCCGCCTTGCGCCCGTCAGTTCCTGGGATAGGCTCCAGACCCCCCGCGTCACGAAATTTCAAATACCAAAAAGTACACGGACCAACACGGTCCGTGTACTTTTTGATATTTGAAATTTTGTTACAGAAGCAAAAACGAAAAAATGAAAATGAAAGGAATTTTCAGATTTTGATTTTTGATTAAAGAATAAAACGAGGGAAAATAACGTATTTTTTAATTCTATGGTAACAAACTGGCATCATAAACTTAAAATTACACATACTTTTATGGACTTCTTTGTGATTCAAATAATGAAAGTATAATAGCTGCAGACTCCCTCCTCTGTGGGTAAGCTCCTCTGTCAGTACATCTCCTCCGAGGGAAAGGAAATGACACACAAGGACGAAGAACCATACCTAACCCTAACCCTAACTGTAGTTATATGTACGTCATTTCCTTTCCCTAAGAGGAGATGTACTGACAGAGGAGATTTAACCACAGAGGAGGTCTGCAGCCAGACTCTCTTGAACGAATCGGAAGCTGCGAATAAGTAGCCAACTTCAGCCTCGTGTGTTGTGAGGATGATGGTGTGCAGAAGAAGAAGTACTTACGGTTTCAGGCATCGAAAATACGTCTGTTTTGTTGTTTTTGAGCTATTATACTTTCATTATTTGAATCACAAAGAAATCCATGAAAGTATGTGTAATTTTAAGTTTATGACTGCTATTTGTTACCATAGAATTAAAAAATATGTTATTTCCCTCGTTTTTGTTCTTTAATAAAAAAACAAAATCTGAAAATTCCTTTCATTTTCATTTTTTCGTTTTTGCTTCTGAAACGAAATTTCAAATACCAAGAACTACACGGACCATCTGTCATGTTGGGGTCGGCGTGCCGCAGAAGTAGACACAGACGCGAGGAGCTCTGATGCAAGCGTGCTTTTATTTACAGTGAAAACACAGCTCAGGAACTGCAGCTCTCAAATGCAGAGACAAAGTCAGACCTGGTGTCGAAAAGAGAGTCCAGGGTGGCTTGCTGGAGGCCATTAGCATGCGGCAGCTACTTAGCTTAGCAGTGGCTAGTTAGCTTAGCGGCAGCTAGTTAGCTTAGCGGCAGCTAGTTTGCTTAGTGGCAACTAGGTCGGCGGCGTCTCTGGGTGAGCTGGAATCTGCTGATGAGGCACGCATGAGGGAGAATGGATAGATGACAACCATATCGGTCTGGTTAAATAATAAGACAGGCAAACAATTAACTAAACAAGAACCAATGAACATAGACGTGATAATAACACACAGGTGATACACATTAGGAAAGGAAACCTCCACCATGATGTAGACAACCTGGGCGTGTCTAGCGGGGAAACCTTAAAGGGACACACACACTGTAACCATGACAACCCCGACACAACACATCAGACCTCAGGTTTAATACTCTGGTGAGCCCGGGCGTCGGGGAGGAGGCACAGACGTGACACCATCCTAGTCAAAATGTTTTTTTCAGATGTCCTCAATCATATTCTTAGTACAGACTGAATTTTAAGATAAACAACATTAGCTTTGAACTAGGAAAAACTAACTTTAAGATATCTAAAAACTTTTAATAAACTTAAGGGGCTGTTTTAACATATAATAGCTAGATTGGATATGTATGTCTGATATCCATAATTCAGTTCTTCCCAGTCAAAATGAACATTCCAGATATCCAAAACGATGTTCTTCCTATCTACAATGAAAATTACAGATATATAGAAAAAGACGCAAGTTAACTGCCAAAGATTTGAGAAGAATCAAGTGTAAAGTTACCAGGAACCCATTATTCTCCAGTTCCACCATATTCTATAACTGCGACCTACCTGGAGTGACCAGATGGATGGGCCCGCGGCTGGATCAGTAACGGGCACAGAGCTCCACTTCGACTCAGATGACAGCAAGGTGGAGGTGGGGTACTGATGTGGGCTGGTATCATTAAAGATGAGCTAGTTGGACCTTTTCGGGTTCAATATGGACTCAAAATCAACCCCCAAACCTACTGCCAGTTTTTAGAAGACACTTTCTTCAAGCAGTGGTACAGGAAAAACTCTGCTTCTTTCAAGAAGCTCATGATTTTTATGCAGAACAATGCTCCATCGCATGCATCGAAGTACTCCACTGCATGGCTGGCCGGTAAAGGTCTGAAAGATGAAAGAATAATGACTTGGCCCCCTTCCTCACCTGACCTAAACCCTATTGAGAACTTGTGGGCCCTTCTTAAATGGGAGATTTACAGGGATGGAAAACAGTACACCTCTGTGAACAGTGTCTGGGAGGCTGTAGTTGATCACAAAACGTTGATCATCAACAGATCAAGAAACTGACAGATTCCATGAATGGCAGGATTATTACTGTTATTGAAAAGAAGGGTGGCTATATTGGTAACTAATTTTTGTTTAAATGACAGAAATGTTTATCTGTTAAATTTGAGTTGTTTGTTAATAATTCTCACTTTAACAGATGTAAATGAAAAAGTGAAATGGTAAAATTATATTGTTTAATTTAGTCGCATAATAATTCTGCACACTAATAGGTGCCTAATAATTGTGCACACGTGTATTCCCCTGAAAATGTGCACACTCACATTTCCTTTGCACAAAAATTCATGTTTCAGGTGTATTAACAATTTGGATTGACCGTTAGCACTGTATTTGTTCTTCCACACAAGTTCCGGCGGCGCCACGAGCAGGCAGCGGCTAAAAGTGCTCCAGGGAATTCAGTGTTTTTATACTGATTCTCGACCGTTTTGTCTACTTTCCGTTTTGTTTGTGATCAAGTACGATGCGTATCACCTACAACAGACACACCCTGCTCGAAATCGGAAGAAAATGCAATTCCTCCATGATCGTCGAGCCCATCTGAACCCTGGCGGGAAGACAGCGAGGCGCAACTGGCGAAAGCAGGCGCTGTTCGAAACAGAGGCGAGGAAGCGTGCAGGCTTTGTACCGAGGCTAAAAGCTAGCTTAAACCCGACCCGGCACTTCCATCTGTCCTGCTCTCCAACGTCGCTCACTGGACGTAAAATGGACTATCTGCTTGGCTCCAGCAGAAATCAAGCCAGCAGGGTAAAGAACTGCTCGTTTTTATCTTCGCGGAAGCGTGGCTGAGCGGACATCGGCGGACTCGGCTATCCAGCCTAAAGCGGGCTAGCATGCTGCCAGACACGACGAGCCTCTTGTCCGGTAGAGCGGCGAAGCGGGTTGTCGTCTACATTAACAAACTCTGGTGTACGAACTCTGCTGAAGTAGTCGCCACTGCTCCACCACAGAGTTTCTCGTCACCGAGTGCACGCCGTTCTACCTGCGAGAAGGAATTCTCCGTGGTGCCTAATAAATGGCACGTGTACCTGCGCCTGGCGCTAATGCTAACCTGGCGCTAGCGAACTGCTCGCAGACTATCAACAAGCCAGACGGCGCGCAGACGGTTCTCGTCATTGTATTACAGGAACCTGCAAGTCAGTTCTCCCCAAATTCCCATCAACATGTGGAGCTTTGCTGAGAGGCACCTGAATAAAGTTTACACCAGCGATGCGTGGTGCCCTGGCGGCAAGTCTCTTCCACACATGACTTTTCAGACCACGCTACAGTGATGCTGCTGCCCACATACTCACTCGCTGCTGAAGCGCACAAGACCTGCCAGGGAAGACCATCCAGAGTCTGGCCCAGTGGAGCCATCTCAGCACTCCAGGACTGCTTTGGTGTCACGGACTGGAATCTTTTTAAGCCCGGCGGCATCACAGCCAGCTACATTAACCTGGGCGGTTGCAGAATCTGTGACACTGCATCTCCAAGTGCATAGAAGAGGATGTTACCCGTCTGAAAGAACATCACCACTAGAGGCAAGCCCTGGATTCACAGCACAGGTCGTGCGCTGCTGAGAGAGAGAGATGCTGCACCGGTCTGGGAGTAAGCTGCCCTCAAGAACCAGCCAGGGGCTAACCTCTCTCGCTCTATCCGTCAACAAAAGCTGGCTTGCATAAAAGATCAGAACCATTTCAACAACACAAAGACTCTGCTTGCATCTTGGCAGAGCATCCAGGGGCGCAACCACCCAATACAAGCCAGCACCAACCAGCTGTAAGGGGATGCCACACTCCCCTAAAGGAACTGAACAAGTTCTACATGCGGTTTGATACACTGAACAACACGCAGGCAGCCAGAAAGCAACGCCTCCCATCACGCCACGACAGACCATCTCTCTGCCTGCAGCTGGCGTGAGAGAACCTTAGCCAAGGTCAACCAGCAGCTGCTGGTCAGGCCTAACATTCAGGTAGGTGTGCTTTGAGACTCACGCTGACCCAGCTAACGAGGTGTTCAGGACATCTTCAACACTTAAGCTGAGCCAGATGATGCGTCCCAAGCGTGCTTCAAGTCCCACCACCATCATCCCATTGCAAGAAATCTTCAGTTTCTGCCTGAATGACTACTGGCCGTGCTCTGACCCCCCATCACCATAGGTGCAGCCAGAGACTTGTCTTGGCACAGGTGAAACAACCTCCCCACTCTGGACCTCTGCGGTTTGCCTGCTCACTTTGGAAGCAAGGTCGACTGAGGCCTTGGCCTCCACTGCCACTTTCCTCACACTTGGACAAAATAAAGACTCTTATGTTAGATTGCTGTTCATAGACTTTTGGTTCAACATTCAACACCATCATCCCCAAAGACTGTGTATGGTCTGCAAGCAAGCTGGGACTGAGCACCTCTATCTGTAACTGGATTCTGGATTTCTGTCAGAGACCTCAGTCCAAGTCGAATCAGCGACAACATTTCCAACACCATCAGGCTGATGCGGAGCTCTCAGGAATGCGTTCTCAGCCCACTTTTGTCCACCACTCCTGACTCACGACTGCGCCCTGCTGGCCTCAAACCACATCATCAAATTCGCTGATGGCCACGACGTGGTAGGGCTCATCAGCAACAACGATGAGTCAGGCGTATAGAGATGAGAGTTCAGCAGCTGGCTGCCTGGTGCAGTGAGAACTCTTCCTAATAAGCTGAATGTGGACAAAACAAGGAAATGATCGTGTTCAGGAGAACTCGCTCCACCACCACCACTCAGTATCCTGACGGTTCCCGCAGTTGGAGACTGTAAAAAACATAAGTTCCTGGAGTTCACATCTCAGGCGATCTCACCTGGACCACCAACACCTCCATCACCAAAAGGCCCAGCAATCTCCGCGCCTGGAACTGGCTGAAGCAGTAACCTGCCCCCTCCCACCTCACCCGCATTCTGGGGCACCATAGAGGCGTCTGACCAGCTTCATCTCTGCCTGGTTGTTAACCCAGTCACTGTTACTGCCGATATCGTGGCTTCAAAATTAGTCAAAACAGCTAGCAACATCATCGGGCGTCTCTTCACGCGCTGCGGGACATCTTCCTAGCGCTGCATCAGAAAGACACCTCCTGCGCGATATTTCGACCCTCACACACCCTTCACACCAGACTGTTCACACTCCTTCCGTCTAGCAGGCCTTTTGCAACATCAGGTCGATCCTCCAGGATGCGTGATAGCTTCTTCCACAAGCCATCAGACTTTTGAACTCACTCCCTGCCATCACACTTCCACACACACCCCTGGACTGTGAAGAAACTGTTTCTGTTTACTACTGCGCTACTGCACCTGCAACACCACACACCACCGTCACTTTGATGCTATGCTACTGGTATGACACACACTGCTGTACTTTACTGAAGCATTATATGCCTGCTTCGAATGTTTTGCACATACCTGGAAACATTGTACACATAAATAATAGCCGAATATAGTATCCGTCATGTATAACCTTCTACACTCCTGCACATCCAATATAAAATGTGGTACACCTGTTTAAATATTTGCATATTTGCATATACTGAACATTGAACATTGAACATTGTACTTGGAAATAGTCCGGACATAGTATCTGTCTGTTATAACTCTACCTCTTGCACACTCAGTGTGAATGTCAATTCCAACCTGTTAAGAATACTGCATGCTGACTTGACAAACATGTTTAGCTCTATATCTGTCTTCCCTGTCTAGTCTAAAATGTATATTGCATATTGTCTGGTTTAAAATGTATATTGTTTAATGTATATTTAGTATTTTTACTTATTTATTGTTTTATTCCTTATGCTAGTCGTTACACACCTTTCTTTATTTCCTGTTCTACTGTTCTTTGTTTATAAAGTTTGCATTGAAATAACCTGGAGCCATCGTCTCTAAAATCTCTCTATGTATCTGTACAGTATATAGAAGATATTAATAAAATTTACTTTGACTTTGACTTTTGACTATATTAAATTAATCCTAGAAATACTGACTTGCTGTCTCACGTGTTACTTGCTGACCGGTGAAGAGAACGCAGGTGCAAAAGCTTGTGCTGATTGGCTATTTGTGTGCAAAAAATATCCACAGTCCTGAATACCGGTTAGGGAGGCATTAATTTGCAACAGGCAGTTGATGAGGAAGCTCTTGGTGGCCGCACTGAGCAAGGAAGCATACCCTCTGAATATCCTGTCTCATGGTGAGCCCACCAGTACTTATGCTGCATGGCTATGAGTCCTGATATTCCGGATGGCCACTAGCAGGTGCTGGTGGCGGACCCTCGATGACCCAATCCTGGCAGGGGACTCTGTACGAAGGCCCTTCCGGGGAACAACCTTCAAGCGAGGTTAACCCCCACCAGTCAGACGATCTCCCATCCAGGTCCCAGTGAACAAGGCCTACTACTCGGGGCGAAGAATGGGCTCCGGGACCTTGACAGCAAAACACTGAGACAGGACATCAGCTTTCCTGTTCTTGGAGCCAGGGCGAAAAGTGATAGTGAAATTGAAGCGGGTGAAAAAGACCATCCAGGCCTATCTCAGGTTAAGAGTCTGCCAACATCCGGATGTGTTCCAGATTACGGTGATCTGTGAATACTCTGAAAGGATGCTATGCCCCTCAAGCTAATGCCGCCATTCCTCCAATGCCCCCTTAACAGCTAACAGACTGCGGTTACCTATGTTGTAATTCCACTTGGCCTCTGTTAGCTTCCTGGAAAGCGCCAGGTCTTAGCTTCTCTGGGGACCCCGACCTTTGCAACAAAACACCCCCCAGGCCCACCTCAGAGGTGTCGACCTCGACCACAAAAGGCTTTATGGGGTCGGGGAGATGGAGTACTGGTGCCTGTGTGAAGCAGGACTTTAGCCATGCGAATGCCTGATGGGCTGGTTCTGTCATGGTCAGTGTTTTAGGTTTGCCTCTGAGGAGAGCCATGAGGGAGCTGCCACTAGGCTGAATCCCCGGATGAGAAAGCGCTGGAAGGGATTAACAAACCCAGGAACCATTGCAACTCCTTAACTGAGGTGGGCTCCAGGCCCACTCCAGTTATGGCTGCCACCTTTTGTTTCGTCCATGCTGAGCCCCTGCAGCCTGATGGTGTAGCCGAGAAATGCGATCTCACTTCTGTGGAACTCACACTTCTCAGCCGATACAACCCATGCTGGAGCAGGCAAAGAACCACCCCGGACATGCTGCCCGCGTGTGTTACAAGATGTCGGTGCAAGGTTGTCGTCTAGATAGACCACAACGTAGTGGTGCAGCATGTCCCGGAAGACGTTGTTTATAAAGGCCTGGAAAAATAATGGAGTGTTAGCCAAGCCAAAAGGCATAACATTGTACTGGTAATGGCCAGAGGTGGTGCTAAATGCCGTCTTCCATTCGTCGCTCGCTCTGACACGGACCAAGTTGTAAGCACTCCGGAGGTCAAGCTTCGTAAAAAGCCTGTTGTAAGGCTGCTCAATGGCTGAGGGGATAAGCAGAAGGGGTGTGGGTACATCCACCGTGACACATTGAGCCTCGTGGTCGATGCCTGGTCTGGGAGCACCGTCCTTTTCTACAAAGAAGAAGCCAACAGAGGCCGGGGACGTGGACCTGCTAATGGTCCCATTCCTGAGCACCTCAGCCATGTAATCCTCCATTGCTTTGGTTTTCCACCCTCAGACAATGGATAGACCCGGGACCAAGGGGTGCAGTGCCAGGTAACAGGTCAATAGCACAATCCACAGTCAGTGAAGATTGGGAGATGTGGCCCTAGCAACAAGCACCTCAGCCAAGGTCCAGTGTATTCAGGGTATGTGTTGTGGTGCATGAGCATTTAAGGCTCTCATGGCAGTAGCCTGGAGGGGGAGCTTGGGCTCGTGTGTGTCTGGGTGTGCCAGAGGGTGACAGGGAGAGGGGATCTTAATGCAGAGGGACCAGTCTGTATGGGGGTTGGCTGTGTGTGAAGCCAAGGCAAGCCAAGGATGATGTCGGTGTGTAGGTGATCGAGAACTAGTACTTGTATGTGCTCTGCGTGTTGTGATGGTATCTGCAACTTAATGGGAGCAGTAATGTGTGTGACGGGGCGGCGCTGACTGAGTGGCTGTCTATGGCTTTAACAGAGTGGGAGCTGTAAATGTCAACCACAGGAACACAGAGGGGGATGACACCAGAAACCGGTTTCAATTACCAACCAATCCGAATCCTAATAGCTGACAGTGGTGTCAGATACAAAGCAAAGAAGCAAACAAAATGAACTGGTTTGTGCTGAGAGTGCAGCCTAGTACCCGCTCGAGGTTGGGGGAGTGCCAGATGGGGCGAGCTGTCAAATGTCCTGCAGCCCCCCAGTACATACTATGAGCCATGCATACCAGGCGTCGCTCCTCTTCTGAGACAAACAGGAGGCCCCTAGCTCCATGGGTTCAGGCCCCGGCTCGTCTTCCTGGGAGGAAGCCGGACAGTGCCGAGTTGGGGGTGCTCGAGATGGTGGCCCTCAACCCTTCTTTCCCCAGAGGTGTGATCGCCCGGATTAGCCCAGAAGGAGGAGAGGTCCTCGAGGACAAACCTTCATCCAGCAGGATCATTGGTGCGACTTGGAACTGGGGCCCGTCGGTGCCACTACCCGAAGGGTGGTCCTGTCTCAGCCACTGCCGGCATGGGATTTGGAACTGCCACTGTAAGTCTGCAGCAGAGGGAGGTGCCCTGGCAGAGGTGGAAGTGGCTAATTTGTCCACCACTTTGTCTTCATCCGGGTGGTGGAAAACCCTCGGTGCTCAGAGTGGGAATCCTGGAGAGCAGGCCCTGGAGTCCCTGATGCAATGTGTGCCCATTTCTGGTAGCGAACTGGTGGCGCTGGAGAATGGCACCTTTTTGCGACAGTGAAGCCAGGAACTCTCCGCCATCATTTCATGCCATGAGGAAGCACTTATGCCCTTCAGTGTCTGGCGTGGCGCTTTCAGGGGCAGCGTGGCATCGGCGGTGCTGCAGCTGGTAGGAGCATTTCTGCAGCAGGCTAACTGATTAATCTGGCCGCTGCTGATCATCTCTTGTCGTCAGATGGCACTCCTGCTCGTCGTCGTGTTGGTCCATTCTTCTGTCAAGAGCGTCGTGGCGAAGGCATGGGCCCAAGAGCCTTCAATGCTGAGATCACTTTAACATGCCTCCACAGTCTTGAATGCGTTTGTGCCAAAAGAAATGAAACCGCCCAAACTCCTGGAGCGAATCTAGGGTCGAGCAGCTGGGAGAGCAGGCAGATGGCGGTAGCGGCCGGCCTTCAGCTAACCCCAGTAGCAGCCTAGTTGGCTTAGTTTAATGATGGCCAGCTTCTCTGGTGGAGTTCTGCAGGCCGGATGAGGCAACTTAACAGTTCAGGGAAGGAAGCGGGTAAAAGGTAGAAGACGGATCTGTGCAGTTAAATATTTCCAGCCATGCTGATTCTTTTCAAAATGAACAATGAAGGTAAATAGAAATAACAAAGACACGTTGACATGTATTGGATGAAACCACCACCATAGCAGACAATCCGGACATACCTAAGGGGAATTCCTTTAAGGACAATTATGTAACTTCTTTCTTGACCAAACATCAGACCTCAATACTCTATGGCGAGTCAAAAGAATTGGGAAACAGCCTTTTCTATATATATATATATATATATATATATATATATGTACACACACACAGACACATATACACATACACTACCAGTCAAAAGTTTTTCTTTATTTACATTGTAGATTGTCACTAAAGGCATCAAAACTATGAATGAACACATATGGAATTATTATGTAGTAAACAAAAAAGTATGAAATAACCCAAAACATGTTTTATATCTTAGTTTCTCACTGCTTTGCACACTCTTGGCATTCTCTCGATGAGCTTCATGAGGTAGTCACCTGAAATGGTTGTCACTGCACAGGTGTGCCTTGTCAGGGTTCATTTGTGGAATTTCTTGCCTTCTTAATGGGGTTGAGACCATCAGTTGTGTTGTGCAGAAGTCAGGTTGGTACACAGCTGACAGCCTTATTTCACAATTGTTAGAATTCATATTATGGCAAGAACCAATCAGCTAAGTAAAGAGAAACAACAGTCCATTACAGTAATCCCCCAGTTATACGCGGATCAGGACTCGCGGATCCAGTAATACGCAGATTTTTCACGAGAACCGAACTCCTCATTTTTCGCGGAAATCTCAGCAACAGCGCGGAACCTGCAAATACAGTATTACCTTAAGAAATGAAGGTCAGTCAGTCCAGAAAATTGCAAAAACTTTGAATGTGTCCCCAGGTGCAGTCGCAAAAACCATCAAGCACTATGATGAAACTGGCTCACATGAGGACTGCCCCAGGAAAGGAAGGCCAAGAGTCACCTCTGTTGATGAGGATAAATTCATGTGAGTCACCAGCCTCAGAAATCGCAAGTTAACAGCACCTCAGATCAGTGCCCAGCTAAATGCCACACAGAGTTCTAGTAGCAGACACATCTTTGCATCAACTGTTCAGAGGAGCGCAAATCAGGCCTTTATGGTCAAATAGGCAACAAGCAGAAGAGATTTCTTTGGGCCAGGAAACACAAGGAATGGACATTAGACCAGTGGAAATCTGTGCTTTGGTCTGATGAGTCCAAATTTGACATCTTTGGTTCCACCCGCCGTGTGTTTGTGCGAGACAGAAAAGGTGAACGGATGGTCTCTACATGCATGGTTCCCACTGTGAAGCATGGAGGAGGAGGTGTGATGGTGTGGGGTTGCTTTGCCGGTGACACTGTTGGAGATTTATTCAAAATTGAAGGCACACTAAACCAGCATGGCTACCACAGCATCCTGCAGCGACATGCCATACCATCCGGTTTGTGTTTACTTGGACCATTATTCATTTTTCAACAGGACAATGACCTGAAACACACTTCCAGGCTGTGTAAGGGCTATTTGACCAAGAAGGAGAGTGATGGAGTGCTGCACCAGATGGCCTGGCCTCCACAGTCACCTGACCTAAACACAAATGAGATGGTTTGGGATGAGATGGACCACAGAGTGTAGGCAAAAGGACCAAAAAGTGCATCTCTGGGAACTCCTTCAAGACTGTTGGAAAACCATTTCAGGTGACTACCTCATGAAGCTCATCAAGAGAATGCCAAGAGTGTGTAAAGCAGTGATCAAAGCAATGAGTGCCTATTTTCAAGAAACTAAGATATAAAACATGTTTTGGGTTATTTCACACTTTTTTGTTTACTACCAGAGGTGGAAGTAACGAATTACAAATACTCACGTTACTGTGATTAAGTAGATTATTTGGTTACTTGTACTTTTATGAGTAGTTTTTCAAGTGTGTAATTTACAATTTACACCATATAATCTACTTCGCTACTTATAAAATCAAAAGTCGCTACTGAGTACGCCCACAATTTGAATTAATATTCAAACCTTTCATCTGCATCTTTGCAGCCAATAAGGCTGTGCAATCGCGACCGTGTCAATTAATCTATGACGTAAGCAAAGAATAAACTCCGCTGCAGCAGCAGGCACAGGTGTCTGGAGGTACTACACAGTGGGGTACAAACAAATTTATAGTAAGCTGGGTATCGTTGCTGATTTCCTGAATCGATTCAATTCCGATTCACAAGGTCATGATCCAAGTCAATTCTCAATTCGATTCGATTCAATATCGATTTATTTAGAGATTTATTCGCGTCAATACTAGTTTTGCTTGGTTATAAAATAACTTGTTTTAAAACCGAAGTGTTGCCAAACATCGGCCTTTAGGCCAGATGGTGATTTGAGCAGAGCAGCTTCAGCCATGGCTCTATTTGGTTTTGGTTTCGCCGGTCTCACAGTTTTATATCTCTCCTTGCGCGGTCGCGAGAAGTAGTGCATAGCCGCAGGAAAAGATCGATCCGCGATTTTTGAATCGATATCGTATTTTTCGAACAAGAAATTATATTAATCGGTGAATCGATTTTTTTGAACCCAGCCCTAATTTATAGACTGAAGATTTGGAGACAAAGAAGCCAAAATGGAGACAGAAGACAACACTGTCAACCGTGAAAATGATGGAGAAAAGACGGAGGACGAGTGCCCGCTGCCTGTTGTTCGCAGTGTATTGGGAAAAATTTAAACTGTTCTATGCATGTTCAAAAACATTTTTGTCATTGTTTTAACAAACAAAATTCCTGCTTTATATCTACATTTATTAACAAAACAAATTGCCTTTCTATACCTTGTTCATCTGAGAAATGTGCTTTGAACGTAGATATTTTATACTGGTGAATCAAATCGAATCGAATGCCTGCTATTGACGACGCAATAAAACATCCATCAGTTAAAAAGTAATTAATATTCTGAGTAGTTTTTGAGAAGAGTACTTTATACTTTTACTCAAGTTTTTTTTTTAACACCAGTACTTTTACTTGTAATTGAGTACATTTTAACCAATGTAACAGTACTTGTACTTGAGGACAAATTTTCAGTACTCTTTCCACCTCTGTTTACTACATAATTCCATATGTGTTCATTCATAGTTTTGATGCCTTCAGTGAGAATGTACAATGTAAATAGTCATGATAATAAAGAAAAAACATTGAATGGGAAGGTGTGTCCAAACCTTTGACTGGTAGTGTACAACCCCAATTGCAATGAAGTTGGGATGTTGTGTAGAACGTAAATAAAAACAGAATACAATGATTTGCAAATCCTTTTCAACCTATATTCAATTGAATACACTACAAAGACAAGATATCTAATGTTCAAACTGATAAACTTAATTGTTGTTTTGCAAATCTTCACTCATTTTGAATTTGATGCCTGCAACACGTTCCAAAAAAGCTGAGACAGGGGCATGTTTACCACTGTGTTACATCACCTTTCCTTTTAACAACACTCGGTAAGCGTTTGGGAACTGAGGACACTAATTGTTGAAGCTGTGTAGGTGGAATTCTTTCCCATTCTTGCTTGATGTACAACTTCAGTTGCTCAACAGTCCGGGGTCTCCGTTTTCGTATTTTGTGCTTCATAATGCGCCACAGGTCTGGGAGACAGGTCTGGACTGCAGGCAGGCCAGTCTAGTACCCGCACTCTTTTACTACGAAGCCACGCTGTTGTAACACATGAAGAATGTGGCTTCACATTGTCTTGCTGAAATAAGCAGAGACGTTCCTGAAAAAGATGTTGCTTGGATGGCAGCATATGTTGCTCCAAAACCTGTATGTACCTTTCAGCATTAATGGTGCCTTCACAGATGTGCAGGTTACCCATGAAATGGGCACTAACACACCCCCATACCATCACAGATGCTGGCTTTTGAACTTTGCGCTGATAACAATCTGGATGGTCCTTTTCCTCTTTGCCCGGAGGACACAACGTCCATGATTTCCAAAAACAATTTGAAATGTGGACTCGTCAGACCACAGCACACTTTTCCACTTTGCGTCAATCCATCTCAGATGAGCTCGGGCCCAGACAAGCCGGCAGCGTTTCTGGGTGTTGTTGATATATGGCTTTCGCTTTGCATGGTAGAGTTTTAATTTGCACTTGTAGATGTGTTAACTGACAATGGTTTTCTAAAGTATTCCTGAGGGCACGTGGTAAAATCCTTTACAGAATGATGTCGGTTTTTAATGCAGTGCTGCCTGAGGGATCGAAGGTCACGGGCATCCAATGCTGGTATTCGGCCTTGCCGCTTACGTGCAGAGATTTCTCCAGATTGAATCTTTTGATGATATTATGGACAGCAGATGATGAAATCCCTAGATTCTTTGCAATTGTATGTTGCAACTTCATTGGAATTGGGGTTGTACTTGAATAATAGCTGGAAAATGTTTATTGGCAGGGACTACATTGATCTAATTTGCCCTGATGTTTGGAAAATTCAGACAATGAAGACCTTAACAGAGCAATAGAAGAGTCCTTGAAGGACCATCCCTACACAAAGTGAGAGCAGTATTCCTCATTCAGTCCTAATAATCTGATTTTTAAAATGTGTGTTCACAAAAGGTGAATAGTTCACGTCCTGGAATTACTATTTAAATTACAGTGAAAGTAAAGTAGTGCTATGTAATGTTTTTGCAAGGCTTTATTTTCTTATTCTTATTTTTTTTTTTAGTTTACAAGACATTCTGCTTTCACTAAGGAAAGACATTAACACAGATGAAGTTGTTCGATTTAACATAAACCACAAAAATGTCAGGGATGGAACCATACGTGGAATGAGGAGGCCAAATTTCTCTGTGAAAAAACAGATAGACATAAAATTCACAGATGATGATGGAAATTCTGAAGGAGCAATGGCTATGGAAGGCCAATGCGTGAGTTTTTCAGACTTGTTCTACAACACAAAAGACTTAGCCCAATGTTCACTGGCCAAGAAAATGAGCGAGTCTTGTGTTGTCTTGCACCATGTAAGTATTGTGGACACTGGCCACATATTTTGTGATAACCTTTGTCCAGGTGATTTGTCAATAATCTGTTCTATGTTCTATCTTTTAATGCTAGCACTCAGAGACAACAGCTACTTTAGAATATTAGCAGGGCAACTACTTCAGCAGCAGGGCAAGAACTCCAAACATGCATCTGTGGATGGAATAAGGTTACATCCAAGTTAGGCCTAAAAATACATTCCATGCACTAAGCGATTACTGAGGAAGCTTCATGAGAACATAACATGGGCTTGTATGAAGTTTAAACCCACCAAGTCTAGGAGTATATCCATTATCAGAGGAAAACTCGTAGACCAGAGATTCTACATTGGTGACACACCCATTCCATTGGTGTCAGAGCATCCAGTCAAGAGCCTGGAATGATGGTACAATTAGAGTCTTAAAGACTCAGACCAGAGTAATCAGATAAGGGAGGAAACCATCAAAGGCCTTAACATCATAGAAAAGATCCCACTTCCTGGCAAGCTGAAACTCTGGTGTCTGCAGTTTGGACTTCTCCCCCGCCTAATGTGACCCCTAACAGTCTACGAGGTCCCAATCACCAAAGTCGAGAAACTGGAGAGAACCATCAGCTCATATATTAAGAAATGGCTTGGACTCCCACGGTGCCTCAGCACTATCGGCTTGTATGGACGTAGTGCCCTGGAACTGCCAGTCTCCAGCATCACTGAAGAATATAAATGTACTAAAGTGAGACTTGACATGACTCTGTCTGAGTCTAATGATACAGCAATACGAGTGGCTGCACCCAGACTAGTAACTGGGAGGAAATGGACTCCATCAGAGGCTGTGGAGCGAGCAAAATCTGCTCTCAGGCATGGAGACATCATTGGGCAAGTGCAACAGGGAAGAATAGGACTTGGATTTGGCGCAGGTCGACCAACTTGGCACAAAGCTTCACCCACCAAGAGAAGGAAACTGGTGGTGGAGGAAGTTCAGCACCAAGAGGAGGCAGAAAGAGGTGCAAAGGCAGTCTCACAGGCCAAACAGAGACAGTGGACCAGGTGGGAAAACCTAGAACATCGTAAAATCACATGGAGAGATCTTTGGGAAATGGAAGGAAGCAGACTCAGCTTCATCATCAGAGCCACCTACGATGTTCTTCCAACTCCAAAAAATCTACATCAGTGGAGAGGAGATGACCCTACATGTGCACTCTGCCAAACACCAGCAACATTGAGGCACATTATGACTGGTTGTAAGACCAGCTTGTCCCAAGGCCGTTACACCTGGAGACATAACCAGGTTCTGCACCAGTTGGGTAACATCCTTGAAGAAAGGAGAAACACCACTAATGCCCTCTCTCCTCTGATACAAGGATTTCCAAACACCATCTGTTTTGTGAGAAAAGGCAAATGTCCATCAAAAACATTTGCAAGAGCGAACACCTCCCTCCTTGACCCAGCCCAGGACTGGAAAATGCAGGTTGATCTTGACCACAAGCTCATTTTCCCAACAGAGATAGTGAGAACTACCCTCAGGCCAGATATCATCATGTGGTCAACTTCTCTGAAACTCCTACCATGGGAAGCTGCTGTTGAAGAGGCGTACGAGTGGAAAAGTTTGAAGTACGCTGAATTAGCAGCCCAGGCAGAACAACGCAAATGGTGTACTAAAGTGTTCCCAGTAGAAATTGGGTGCAGAGGATTCGTTGGCAAAACTACAACCTGGCTCCTGAAGAGGATGGGGGTGAAAGGACAGGCCTTTCGGCAAGCAGTGAAGTCACTCTCAGAGGCTGTGGATTGAAGTAGCAACTGGCTGTGGATCAAGAGAAAGGACTCAAATTGGACAATGAAATGACCGTTGAGGGGTAAAGACAGAGGGGAGCACACCTGGGATACCAGGTGTTGCTGCTTAGCCCTCCGGAGGTGTCGTGGGCCTAAATCAGTAAAACACTGAAGATGGAGGGTGCCCACCTAATGACCCAATGATGTTCTTTTCCCCTCTCCCATTCAGGATATAAAGCAAGAAGCTATGCTGATTATTCAAGGGATTGTTCAATCAAGTCCTAGAAGCTCTAGTATGCAGGACAGTTAAAAGCTATGAGTATACTGCATGGAGGACCCTCCCCCAATTTTTTTCTTCAGTATTATACCAAGCTGTAGTGGCAGGAGCAGATGGAGTGCAGGCTGACATTGGGGACATACATGACCTTGAAACTGAAAGCTATCTGTTAGAGGTAAAAGCCTACCTGATGTGAACAAATTTCATATTGCTTGATAGGTGGTAGTTTTTTTTACATAATTTATAAGTCAGTATTAATAAATATGAATGCTTCTGGACATTAGATTACATCCTTAAAAAATACAATTTATGTGTTTTAGCTTTATGTAGTGCACTTCTTTATCCATCTGGTTACAGAATAGATTATTTGATAATGAAAAATGCATTTTTATTAATTTTTTTCACTATTGATTACACTCACATTATCGAATTAAAAAAAATGAAATACTAAAGTCTTGGATAATTTTGAGCCAATTTGGACTCCTTTTGATGTTTTAAATCAGCTGCTTTCAGACTTTCAAGGAGATAACTACATTTCCCACAATCCCCTGCATGCATCGTCTGGACTAAACACTAGAAATGTGGTTATTAACACTAGAACTCTGTTTATCAGCAAAAATTAGTTTTATCTATAATAAAAGGGAAGATTTGACTAGAACTGTTGCGTTCTACGTGAGAATCGTGGGCGCTCAAAACTTACAGCGCACCCACCCTGCATAATCAACATTCTAAAAAGAAGGCCATCAAAGTGGGCTATCCAAAATTTCTATACCTTGTCTACTGATATCACACTTCTCATCGGATCTGTATTCATCTCAAATATGCCTTTAAGTTTGATTAGTGGAAATCTATCACAGCCTAGAGTCCAATGGATGGAAATCCATCATAGCAACAGAGAACATCCCTAACATGCTATGCAAAGTAGGGTTGTTGGTTTTTTTTTTGGTTATTAAGTTTCAAGAAGGACTTATCTCTGGGGGTCTTCTTGATGCAGTGCAGTCATCCAACCACCAGTGTTCAAGTGTGACAAACTCACTGCTGAAAGTAAGAAATTAGTTCTTACTGACCTCTTAATAATTCAAGTGTTCACTAGATATTCACATACGGTCATACTTTTTCTTTTGTAGTGGGAATCATTGATGTCACACTTGAGGAGATACTTGTTTTTGCAACAGGAAGTGACTCTGTCCCTGTTCTTGGCTTTGACCCTCAGCCTACAGTACAGTTCCTATATGATTCATCCAGATATCCCCAGGCCAACACTTGTGCTAATATCATAAAAATACCATGCAAGGCCTCACATGATGATTTTAGATGTGACATGGACTTTGGAATAAAATATTTGCCAGGGTTTGGAATGGCATAAATTGCTTTTTTTTTTTGGAACACTTACATTCTGCAGTGTTCAATTCTATTGACAGCATTACAGTTCAACAGTTTATAGAAATGCCCCCTTGTGACAATGTCTTTTTTTTTTTTTAACAACAAATAAATGTCATTTTGAACAGTGAGTGTTTTTCTTCTGGCAAAAAACACACAGGAAAACAGAAGATTGTCAGGTAAAATAATTAAGTATGACTGGCAACCTGAAGAGCGTCCCATCCAAAACATGTGCTTTGATTATAAAATAAAAAATAAAAACATAAATAATTGAATTGTTGAGCCTACTAGGGAATTGTAACATCAGTTGATCTAATTACCAGCCCCTGGCCTGTCCTTGGATAATAATTGATTAGAGATGTTCATTCCATTTTAAAGTATCTTATAAAAAAGTTACACAAATAATGTCTGTTCACGGGGAAAAATACATTCAAAGCCTCTTACCATATTTGAATGCCACAGTTCAGATGAAGTGTGGTCTTCACTGTAGTTTTGCAGTTGTCCTTGTGTGGCATGAGGATACACTAAAAAGAAAATAGCCAGACTACGCCACTCTGGGAATTATACCCAGAGACCTAGTAAGGTGTCCCAACAAAGGCATGCAAGTAAGTTCACTTCTAATGACAACAGACGTAGTTCCAATATCAAAACGGTTTTATTAACAATGAATAAAAAGAATCAAATACACTGCAGCTCAGCATCACATCATATCGTATTAACACATACACAACCACACAATAACCAAAAATAAATAAATCAAAAACTAACTGAGGCTTATCAGTGGGGGGCAAATCGCTAAGGGCCGAGGCGCAGTGCCACCCAAAAGCATGTGAACACATACACACACACACCCGCACACACACAGTATCAGATACTTCCAGAAAAAGTAAAATAGGATAAAGCACAGCACACAACAGCGAGTCACTACCACCACCACTGCAGGTGCACTGGCCTCCCCACCTTGGGCTCTCAGCTCCTGAAGCAATAACGCAAACACAACACAAGATGAATAATAGATATACACTCCAAATAAACACAATTATACCTAAACAAACAGACAAAAATATACACCAAAAGAAAGGAGGTAAGACCAAACTACCGCAGGCACCAGCAATCTGTAGCAACTAGAACGCCTCCTACTGGTTTTCGCGCCTGCCTAAAACTTTTGCACAGTACTGTATATATGTGACCCTCCATGGCAAAACCAGTCGCTTGTCGCAAATTTTCAAAATTCTCATGAAAGGGCATAAATCAAGCTTCAAAACGATACCTATATTGAATGAATCGGACAACATATGACTGAGATATCAACATTCAAATGAGTCAGGTTTCTCCTGTCACGGCAAGTGAGAAACGGAGGCATCTGCCTTTGAAGTTGACTATCGCCGTAGCACTCACAGACGCTTGGTACGGTCGCGGCTATGTTTGCATTTACGCTAGCCTACGCTGCATTCACAGCCACACGGATAGCCTACCTGCGTTAGGTTAACTGAACTTGGTAGACGGAGCTGGATTCCGGAGAAATATCTTCACGCTAGTCAACCAGTGGATTTACCGTAAATATTGAAGTAGAGCGGTCAAAACAGAAACTTTTAACATTCTGCTGGAATTGAATTCCTCACCTCAAGAAAGTCACGTTTCTAGGATGGAAAGGGTAAGTTTTTCAGCCAAATTTATTCACAACAGTACAGTATAGACCTTCCACTGTTTCAAAACACTAAAAACAAAAAATCCAAAATTTTAGCCCACGCAACATAAACGGTCGTTTTTCTCGGAAGCCTCCATTGTGACAAGCGACTGGTTTTGCCGTGGAGGGTCACATATATAATTTTACCTTTGCTTCCTCCTCCATCGCGGCATTTTTTTAAAAACTTAAATTGCACGCTGATGGCGTTTTTTTGGCGTCTTGCCGCAAGAGCGTCTTCAGCAAGTGAGACTTCATGCCAAAAGAGCATCTTCAGCAAGCAAGACTTCAAGTAGAGTATGTGTGACTTCTTTCCAAACGTACATTTTAGACTTCAGGAAAAGTAGATTTGTGTTGCATGTTCACAATCACCAAGAGCCACTTCATTCTGCGTGCTCGTGTAATGCAAGCATGTCTTCATGCAAAATGTGAACCTTAATAAAGACCCCCATAGACATATATAGATAGACGCCACATTCACTGTGTTCCCCAGTTGACACAATACGTCAGCGCATCCGCCATGTTGCGTGTGGCAAAAGCGCCACATGAACTAATACAGGTAGACGGGGAAACTGGGTTTTCTGATGACAAAACAATAACATTTAAAACAGTATTGCTTACATACAACAGATTTTGGTGAATCGTTTTAAATACAATTCTTTATATCCATTTACGCACTAATAATGGCAATCAATGAGACAAAAACTTGACCAATGTCTTAAAGTTAAAATAGTAAAACTTCAACTGGCAGTCTGGTCTTTCTTTTAACAGTGAAATGATGCACTCCATGACAAAAAAAATAAACATTTTATTGAATACACATGGGCTTAAAAAATAATTTCTGAAAACACTTCACTCATTCCTCTCTCTCTCACACACATCTTTTTCCTTGTGTTACCACTCTGTAATTTAAGAGTATTTAGTTTGGAAATGTGGTGCAGCCTTAGTTTCTGGAAGACAGACACAACTAAAGACAAGAGCATAAAATGATGATTCTCAATTCCAAACTGTGTTTCCTCAATGTGCTCCTTGAAAAAAAACACATCTTCTGAACCAATCTCAGCCCGGACAAACCGATTGATCAAAGATAGACTGCTTGCCCTGATGTTGACTGTCAGATAACATGCTCAGCCACTTTGACCACCTTGACCGTACCCTCAGAAGGAATCATCAAACCTCCACTGTTTTTTAATGTGAGCAAGTGGTAGCTTTGATCATATGATGCTGGTACAGCATCTGTTACCAAGCTAGCACGGCACACATCACAGGACAGCTTTCTGAAAATTTGTCGAATGACAAACCCCGAGATGTAAACAAGGGCATTTTCCACGAGGCCACCAAAGCGGGTTGATAAGTAGCTATGGTCACACACAATTGCAGGGATGTTTGCAAAAGGGGACTGAAGCTCTTCTTCTGCTGCTGCTGCTGGAGTAGATGACATCTCAACAGCAGACAGGGACACAGTCTCATCCTGTGCTGCCACGTTTCCTGATGTGCTTGGAGATGCACCACACCGAACCATGAGACGACAGAAAATGGCCTGGAACTGACCAGCTGAAGGGTTGTTATTTCAGCCCCCTAAAACACACATGCAGCACTTTTACAGATCTTAACTCTTTTTCAGATGACTTTCTTGAGAAAGAAAAAAACTGTACTGCTAGTAACAGTTTGGCTCCATAAACTGTACAAAGTGATAGATTTACATTCTTGTCTGTTTGTCCCCACAAAGTCGATCAATCACAGCTGTCAGTCTGAGTATATAATGAAGACAATGTAATTACCATGGTAAAACAGGATAGCTGTGACTGCTCACAACAAGGCACCATGGTAAACAAATAGTCATAAGCAAAGCTTTATGCCCTTATGAAAAAAATATTATGCTATTAATATACTTAATTACACCCTATTTAGAGTATACTTTTATCAGACTTTTTTGACCCAGCTTTAAGTACACTTAATATACTAAAGCTGTGATAATGATATTAATTTAATACACTAAAAATATATTAAGTGTATTAACTTTGTACTTTTTTGACCCAGCTTATTTCATACTTGAGTATACTGTAAATAGATTCAATGGAATGGATTTTTAAACATACATTAAGATGCTGAAAATATACTGCCAATATACTATTAATATATGTATGCTTTAATAGTTTACTTCTATTGCAGTTTAAATGTTTCATTAGAATATTAAAATTGCATATGTAGTATAATAACATTATACTAAAAGCCAACAGTGAGTTGTCACATGGCATAAAAGTATCATGCTTTAAATATTGTACAACCATTAGGTAAGTATATAAACATAAAAGTATTATTCTGTTAAAACTGGAAAGAAAATTCAAGACAGCATTAACCCATGTTTTTTTATTATTATATGCATCAACTATTACATATAAAACAAAACAACAAAAAAACAATACACTTTTAAACTTCAACAATCAACACTTGTTTTTTTGTTTTGAACAGCTCTCGTTATTGCATTTTCTCCTCAAGATATTCTTCACCTCTTGGGCAGAGGTCCCAGGGAATTGTGCAGTGACGCAATCTGTTTAGAGGTCAAGAGGTGCAAATGAACGTAAACCAAAAAAATTGAAATATCATATGCCAAACCTGTGTGTATGCAGGTTACCCTTTTCTCACAATCAGTCCCCTAATTAGAGTTGCAATAGTAACCTGCTCACACAAATTCCTGCCCTAACATCTGAATAATGTATTTCCACACATGATTGGAGCCCTCAGGAGCATAGATTTTGGTGAGATCCCTCTCTTTTTAAGGGACAAATTTACAGAGCTTTTCCAATTTTTCAGTGTCATAACATATGACTGTGAATAGATTTGTTTAAATGACAAAAAATCCTTATGGAAATGCAAACTTTACAGCTACTAGGCAAATTGTCTAAACTGTGCACAGGACATACCTAATAATGCCTCAACCATTTCAGGGTCTAGCTGGTCTTTCTCTGGCAGGTCCTTATGATTGCTTGCATGCTTCCCTGTGATAGACGAGGATGCCAATGTCTCCTTCCCTAAAAGGAGTAGTGCTAGCTCTTGTGTATAAAGTGACATCCTGGTTCTGCTCAAACGATCAAAGAGCCTTTTCTGGACTTCTGAATGTTGGAGTTAGGCAATGTTACCTGAAAGCAAAATGTGTAAAGCAAAATATGAATACTCTGTCTATGTGCAGAAATTGTGATTCAGAACTTCTCATGTAAGGTCAGCCGACCTTCATTACAACCATTATTGTTTTGAAAAGCCGGAATGAGAAAGTAAACAAAATATATAGCAATAGCAGATGTGAGTAAGTGAGTGACAGTTAGATGCAGTCACTGCTTATTTTATAAGGAACAAAATAATTATAAGAAAAGTCTGACTAATACCATGACTTGAAGATCCTGCTGATTTGTTGCTTGGAGTGCTCCCAGGCAAAGGCATGCCTGTATGGTCAGCCAATGGCAATTTTGACACTACATCTTTTAGGTATTTAACAATTGCAGGTAGTTCTGAAGAGAAATGGTATTTTGTAATGTTTTGGTTAGTGCTGTGTATGAAAGTGAACATTTCATTCAAATTCATAGATTTCATGTACCTTGATATACAAACACACAAACAACAATGGCATCAAGAGGTGCTGAAAAGCAAGTATTTGTACTCAACACATCTGTTTCAAATTAAAATAATATGATAATTATTACAAATAGTATGATGTTTGTCATTGTGTTGATCTGCCTCAGATAATTCATGAAAAGAAATTGTGTTAGCCAGTCATAATTAGATCACAATACTGCTTCCCTTTTTTTAAAGTCACATTTAAAACAGTTAATATACTTATAATATAGTTGTACTGTATGTAGCATAGAAAACATACCTTTAAGAGTATTTATAGTTTCGATGTCAAGACAACAGCTGGCAATTTGTGTTGTACTTGGTTTGATGTAGCAGTCATCGTCTTCATCCTCTGAATCACTTACCAACTAAAAGAAAAAGAAAAGCAAGAGTCAAGTTGTTACATATATAAATTATCATATTAGTGCAGGTATTCCACAAACATGCAGAGTTGGAAGCATGTTTGTGAAACCCTTTGGGGAAGGCTGCACACTGCACCATAGCATGTGCTATTTTTTATTTTATAAATGTAAATTTATAATTTACTGGCTAATAAACTTGCATTCATGTGCTTAACATGTTAAATTTATAATTCAACTAAATATATCCTTACCAGGCGTTTTGACATTCTCTTTGGATGTCGGTCATAGTCATATTCACTTTCTTCAGAAACATTAGGGACCTCAGTGGGAATTACAGACCTTTTTTCTGAATTTCCTTCTTTAGCCTTTCTGCTATTGCAATGGCAGCATCCATGTTTAGGGTGATGTTTTTTTCCTGTATTCAAATAAAAAATGACCTGGTTAAAAACCTGGATTCATAATCTGAATGCCTTTTTTCAATAGTAACATATGACAATGGTAATTTGATTATACTTCCAGTAAATAACGTTGTTTTACAACTATCATAAGCTCATTTATATTTACCATGCGATTATGGGTTGGAAAGATTTCAGAGATACAAACTTCTGACATCTAACGACAGTGATTGTTTGCTTACCTTCTTTTTTTCATTGACATAGTCATTCGCAAATCTGCTGTTTACTTTTCTCTTCACATTCACAGAAGAATTCCAAATATCATCTCCACTAATGAACTTGTCTCTTTTTTCAGCAATGGTTTTCCAGTCATCTGTAATAATAAGATTAATTAAGGATATGCACACTATTTAACATATGAATCTTTACTGTACTGTTGCACCGATTGCAATTATCTTGGCCATTCAGTATTTTGACCTGCCAATCTAGTTAGATTGTGCCGTAAATGTT
The DNA here is from genome assembly GCA_032718565.1 of Distichodus sexfasciatus. Lineage (NCBI taxonomy): Eukaryota > Metazoa > Chordata > Actinopteri > Characiformes > Distichodontidae > Distichodus > Distichodus sexfasciatus. The sequence continues at coordinate 40,768 of JAVGVS010000909.1, forward strand.
GTACTTTCTTAACATGGGCGCCGAAACTGCAGTTTAGCACACGGGCCCACATCCAGACAGTAACTGTTGTAGACACACGACTGGTAAACTCAATCCAAATAATTTATTTACATTTCCTCCCTCAATCGTTGTCTATAAAAGAACAGGAGGCAAAATTACAAACTTTAATATCAAAGCAATGAGGTAAAGTTGACTCACAGGAAGACGACAGGCTAACCGTGCTGCTGCTAGCTACTAGCTGTTTTTACAGGTAACATGTTAACATGTATAAATATGGTTTGTTCCTCATCTTTAGATTACCTCCCAGAAGCAATATCTTTGCAGCAATACCGTGTTCTTTCTTCCCTCCTTTTTTCGACGGCCAAAGAACTTCCACCCAACCGTCTTCAGAATCTAAATCGGGGGATTCTGTAACCTGTGTTATGTGCTGCCTGTCTGATTTGTCTATAATATCTAGGCGTTCCACCTCTACAGACCCGTCCTGAAAATAAAACAATGCGAATTTGTACTTTACAGACATCAGTGCCGCTTTGCGTTGCTAAGTAGAGAACAATCTGGTAAATTAAGGAACTCTTTGCGTTCTTCCTTCGACCAGAAGTCCGCACGCAAATATCAGCCAATCAGAAACAGACTTGTTAAACATTTAATTTAAAACGTTTATAACCAACGTTGTTATCATTTATAATAACTTTGTTATAAAATATATAGTTTTACCGATTATCTCACACCAATTGCTGCAATTTGTAATGTGAAAAATTCAATTCAATTCAAGTCAAAGTTTATTTATATAGCGCTCTTAACAACAGTCATTGTCACAAAGCACTTTACATATAACCAGCCTAAACCCCCCAACAAGCAAGCCTGAGGCGACAGTGGCAAGGAAAAACTCCCTCTAGTAGGAAGAAACCTTGAGAGGAACCAAGACTCGGAGGGGGACCCCATCCTCCTCTGGGCGACCGGGCGCACGAACATTAATGTACAACAGCAATAGATCAAGATGAGTTGTTAGTTATTTAAGGAAGCAAAGATACAAAAGTAGTCCAAGGGATATTTCGAATCCTGGGTTGTTGCTGGGCCACTTGCAGGACTCTCTCAGCAACATTAAGCTGAAATTAGTTCAGTATTGTGCTTCTAAGTCAGTAGACGTCCATAAGGTCCAATCCCAGTTCGTTTCATGATGATGTCTCCATGGAGTGCTGTTGCCGGTTCAGTCCGCCAGGATCAGCTCGGGAGGGTTGACAAGGTCAAGCATCGGCTCAGGACGTCTCCAGGGAATCCTGATGAGTCCAGTTGGTCAGCGTCAGCTTGGTAGGTTTGAGATGGTCAGCGTCAGCTCGGGGCACCTCCATAGAGTCCCGGTGAGGATTCGGTCAGCCAAGCGTCATCTCGGGATCAGCTCGGGAACAGCTCGGAAAAAGAATAAGAGAGAGAAGAGAGTTAAGTGCCCTAACCTAATCTCCAGCAATGCTAGAGTAACTATGGCAGCCTAGCCAAGAAGGGAGAGCTGGAAGGTAACACAGACATGAGGGCTTCCAGGGGTCTTGGCATCACACCAAACCACCATCTGCAAACTTGAGCAATCAGCAAGAGTGGTAGGATGACAGCACCAATCCCCCCTTTCACCTTTAATCTCAAATGACCATGAACCCCCAGATCTCGCCTTTAACTAAGAAAAAGGGATTTTAATAACCGAAAGACTGACTAAACAGGTAAGTCTTAAGCCTTGACTTAAAAGCAGAGATTGTTTCTGAGCTCCGAACACTAACAGGAAGTTTATTCCACAATTGTGGTGCTTTATGAGCAAATGCTCTTCCCCCCACGGTAACGTTCTTTATTCTAGGTATTACTAAGAGACCTGTGTCTTGCGATTGAAGCGTACGCGCCGGATTGCAATTGCAAATGAGGTCACTCACATACTGTGGTGCAAGACCATTTAGAGCTTTATAGGTTAGTTTTAGTGAGGACTCTAGCTGCTGCGTTCTGGACTAGCTGGAGTTTATTTAGCGACCTATTTGGACAACCGGAGAATAAGACGTTACAGTAATCCAACCTGGAGGTAATAAATGCATGAACCAGTTTCTCTGCATCTTGAAAAGATAGCACGTTTCTTAGTTTGGCAATATTACGGAGTTGAAAGAAGGCAGTGCGACTAATGTTAGAAGCATGTAAATCAAATGAAAGATTGGAGTCTAAAGTAACACCAAGGTTTTTAACAACAGTACTTGGTACAACGGATAATCCATCAAGACTGACCGTGATGTCAGATGGTGGCGTTAGTGCCAGTAAGAAGGACCTCAGTCTTGTCCAGATTTAGCTGGAGGAAGTTGTATAAAATTCACAGTTAATTTTCAAATATTGAATTGCTGCGCTGTCATTGGCCATATTTGGCGTGCAATATTTGCATATTTTTGCTTAGGACACCAAATCGGAAACGGACAGCGTTGGATTTTTTCCCTGAATTCCTATACACAATAACATCTGAGGACGATTGAATGGTGTAAGAATGGCAAAACAAAGAGGAAGGTATAAAAGATTCTTGGAGGAGGATGATTCAGGATTACTGAGGAAGACTAAATACAGACGCAAGGTGACAGGTTTAGATCTGAGTTTAATACTGTATTAGCAATGGTATTTATTATACTGTGTAATGTTATTGAATACTTAAGATCATTTCATGTTTTGTTCAGGAGGTACAGCAGATTAGCAAAACCCATTATAAGTCATACATTGAGTCCGGAATCCCTATTCCTAGGAAAAGGGGAAAAGAATTGAAGTGAAAATGCAGATAATGATTTAAAATGTATGTTTTTCTTTGTATATTAAATAGACATGGACATGCTTTTTTCTTCTCTTTTTTTCCAAATAAACTATTCTGTTCACAGTAGTTCCTGGTTGTATGATAAAAGTATGCATTAGTACAAATAACTGTGTAAATTGAATGCATTTAAAGTGTAGATCTACACTGCTGATCAAAAAAAAAATGAGGCAAGCACAATTTATTTCATGTTTTATGATTATTTCTCTTGTTTAACAAATCCAGGTGAAATAAGTAACAGTATGACAATATTGACTGCATTGTCTGTATCCAGTGTAAAGTTTAGAAGGGGACGGCTTTTCCCATGTTTTGTCTTGAGTAACTCTTGCGTTTGGGCGAGCTGTCTTACAGCCTTTCACAATGTGCTGCATCAGTGCTATTCCATTCATGTCTGATTGCTTCCCACAACTAGTCAGTGCTGCTAAATGATCTGCCATGAAGTGTGGCCTTGATGTGTGCCAATGTGGAACTTATCTGGACACAAATTAAATAGAGGTTTATTTTAGACACTGCCTTCTCTCATCAGCAATTTCATACTAAAATGTGTGCTAGATATATACAATATTGTGTTACACGTTTGCTTCCTGCTTGTTGCACTTGTAGTTGTTCAGATAAAAAAGAATGTATAGAACCCATGATACACTGTTTGCCTCATTTTTTTTGCCCAGCAGTGTAGAAATGAGTGTGAATATGAGTTATATACAACTGCATTCTTAAAATATATTTTGTACATTTTTGTTTTCCCAAATATTGCTTAGCAACTTTGAAGAATTAAATAAATATAAGTAAAGCATACATAACTTTATGAATTTATTTTAAGTATATTATTTTAAAAGCAAAAATATCTGCATCTGTATTACACAAAGTCAACTACCATGTTTTAAGTATACTGCAGAAAGCTACATATAGCGTCTCTGAAGTATATTTCAAGTGTACTTCTAGAAGTAAGTAAAAAGGTAGTATATTTTAAGTATGTGCCTTATAGTTTTAGTATACTGGATATAAATTCAAGTATACTATTTTTTCACAAGGGTGGAGACAGACATACAGACATAATGGTGCATGGTTAAATAAATAAAACAGAATTCTAAATGCCTACCCGATGCCCTGATTGAATTAAATAGGAGCTCCAAGTGACTGAAACGACAGGTACAGATGTATCGCTGACACTGAAGAAGTTCTGGAATCATCAGCATCAGGGTGTCAATGTTGATGATGAACCCCATGACAGATAGGTACCTTCAAAACAAAACGTTTTGTCAATATTATCACTGTTAAACCAAGATACTTCAAAAAAACGCAATATAAGACAACGAGAAAAAATAAAACAGAACTGGGCAAAGTTGAAAATATGAACAATGCCATATATATAGGATACTGTAGGTGTCATGGTGCCATACTGCCATTATGATACCTCTAAGAACTGAAAAGAAACAAAAGCAGACAAAAATAAAACAGCAGACTGCAACATTAGAAGCTGAGAACAGAGCATCATATGAACTTATGATGCAGCATGCAGAAAAAGAGAACAGAGTAGGATTAGTAACATAATATGAGTCAAAAGTTTAGACAATTACTGTTTATGGGGCTCTTTTTATGAATAAAACTATGAAATAACACAGATGGGGTTATGAAGTAAACTAAACAAGTGTACACAAAGCTAAAGGAAAGGAATTCCTTCCAGAAATCCTGAAAGAATTCCCATACATGTTGGTTGTTTTGAAACATACTGTTTCCCTAAGTGGAAAAAAAAACACACACGAAATGCATATCCAAACTTTTGACTTGCACTGTATGAACATCATAAATGAAAGCATCACAGCCATCTCTACAGTATTCTTTGAGTACTAATAGGGGTATTTTGGTCAAAAATTTGATTTTGTCCATTTCTCCCAGCCTTGAAAGCAACAACATATGAATTTGATGTCATGAACTTATGAACTGATCATGCAAACAAAGCTTCACTATTTCCTAAAACCTCTTTGATCGGTGAAGGGGCGTGCCATCTTTTATCACCAAACTCATCAAGTATTTCCTGCCTCTCCACAACAACTGTTCTCTCTCTGCCCAATTCAAAGAACTCAGGGGAGTTTTGAAACATTTGCCATGGGGATTGCAACTGTTCATGATGTCAAAGAGCCTGTCAATCATCTGAAAGCAAGTATATGCATTATAAAAGAAGGAATCTGAATCATCAGCATAAATAACATGTTTCCATTCATCATTAGTTAATTAATAAAATATAGCATCAATGTTTTTCACTATTTGCATCATGGTTATTAAACTTTGCCTGTAGCATTACCTCAATGAATTCAGCTGTTGCTTCACAGTGTTGAAACTGTGAATAGCCGAGGTCCCTCAATGTGCGCAGATCTACTGCCACTGAGCGTCTCAGTGTTTGCACAGCCAAAGACACCTTCATTTTCTGTGACTCAAAATTCACATGCTTGTCTGTGATTTTGTTGGCAGCATGTAGTCCTTCTTTTGCTTGGACATGATTCAGATGAACTATGTATGCCCAGTTGATCTGGCCAGTGGTGCTGCTTATTGGGCTGTAGGCCTGCAACATATTTCATGCCAACTTCAAAACGTGGCAAGGATCCATCATCACAAACACCTTCACACCAGTCACTGGATGTGCAAAAAAAGTTTTCAATGGTTCACTAGGGTTGACCTTTAGCCGGCATCCAAGTTGGTTGTAACAGACACCACTGTTATCCCATACTCATGCAGTTCCTCCAGTGCATACACAAGTAGCACTTTCTGTGTCTCTGGTAACAGGGAGTTGGTCAGGTAGTATGCAATTGGAGCCTTCCAATGGCCTTGTAGGCCAACCACCATAAAAACAAGAGCCTCTGTGGCCACATCTGTTTCATTCACTCCATCCCCCATATCCACAAATCCAGACATTTTCTGTGTATGTGGATCATATTGGACATGTTTCTTAATGGCCATGGCATCTAATAGAAGACTCACATGTCCATATTTAGCTGGATCTTCTTGTTGTCTTCGTCTCAACATAGCCAACATCATCATGTTGAGTCCAGGCTTGGCATCTACAGAACTCATCCACCTTGGTATAATGAAAAAACAGTTATTTATTCCAAATGCCCAATTCAGGATGTTTTAGACCAATTAGTTACTGTGGCTGATAACCATAAGCAACAATTTGATCATGATGAAGAGGATCTACTTAAAAGGCTTCTATTTATTATACATTATTTATTAATATTGATGAACTACACCACCTTTTACCTAGTTCATGTCATAATAAAGGGATAAAAATAAAAGCTTAGAAAGAAGACTCCAAATGGACGAACACCTTTGCAATGTATGTGGATGTGGGAGATTAAGATGGAGAGACTCTCTCATATAATTGTAGGCTTTGGGACCATGCAGGTGTAGACTCTTTCTGGTCTGTTGTATATTCATGGCTCTGTTTTGACAGGAGGTGCACTGGAAGATCTAAAATTCAGTTAAAACAGATGAATTAGTAAGTCCCCTTGAAATAATAATTAGGATGTCTTAAGGAATTTTACCCTTAAATACATATCATTTTCTCCAAATTTGTATTTTACCTGAGTTTAAATCCAGCCTCTCTTTCAGCTCTTCATTAATGAGGTTCTTCTCCCGCAAATCTTGCAGAAGACCGCGCACTGTGGTCCTTGCTCTCCGTTCTTGATCCTTTGCATTTCTCTTCTGTTTTTCCATGCTCTCCACCCTATCTAGAGAAACCTTATCTAAGGTTTCATGGAGTTTAGCCCTTATATTTTTGAGGGATGAAGGTAGCACATAGGAGTGGTCCTAGTAGACACAAGGAGGAGTCATGTTTACATCAGTCAGTTCTTAGCAGTACAATGTGCTGTCTGCTGGTCTGCATTTGTAATCACATCACCCCTCAATCCCTCTGTGAGCACAGCGTGCGTGCGTGTATCTGATTCAACAACAGTATGTTTCAACATATATGCATGTGTATGCATTAGTGTATCTGAAAATTAGTGCATGACGGGGGTGGGGGCTTGAGTTAAAAGAAGTTTGAAAATGATCTTAGTACTCACAACACAGGGGTCAGGCAGAGCTTCAGCCTCTTGGACAGGCAAAGAACAGTCTACTGACCAGCTCTCCTGTGCCTTCACTGAAGTCAGAGTGGTCCTGATTACCACTGGCTAATGTGAAAGAAAATAAAATGCTTAAAAGTATATCACAGCAGAATGCTATGGAATATATCACTGATTCCTTTAAAAAACCTGACTTTTCAGTGAATCTCTAATCCTTATAGCCTAACTACACACCTACCCTTTGGAGATAAGTTGGAAACCTGAACACAGAGGCAGAGCCAGCCCAAGGCATAAGTGAACTAAGCGGCTGCTTAGGGCCCTGTGGCCACCAGGGGGCCCCCAAGAGTACATGAAATTACATTGTTTTTTAATTTTTATGTTTTTAATTTGACATGAGGCGAGGTCACTGTGCAAGCCATTTATTTCACAGAACTTAAACATAAACTGGCATGAGGGCCACAAACAAAACCAAACTCTTTAGAAAAACCACAAAGCACACTGACATGGGGAGGGTAGTGTGGGGTGGACCAACAAGAGACACTGGGAACAATGAACTTATAAAGAGGAAGAGAAACACTGAACAAGATTAATGAGACGAGGGAAAACCAATCAGAAAATAATCAGGACTAAACAATGAAGGGAGAACCAATAAAGACAGGGGGCTGGACTGAAACAAACAAAACCCAGTTGCAAGGACTAATACACAGTGATCAACCAATGAGAGACAATGGGAAGATAGGACAAAGACTTTGACTGACAGGGAGCATGAGAGAGACACATGAAACAAACAATAGTGGCATCTGCTGGCCACTTGACTAAAGTCCAGGGGAGTCGGGGAACTGGGTCAGACCAGGGAACAGACTGGGGAACTGGAGCGGACCAGGGAGCAGACTGGGGAACTGGGGCGGACCAGGGAGCACATGGGGGACCAGTGGTGGACCAGGGAGCAGAAAGGGGACAGAAAGATGGTGCGAGACCTCCGCGGGCATGGGCTGTGGGACCTCCATGGGCGTGGGCTGCGAGAACTCTGCGGGCGTGGGCTGCAAGACCTCCATGGGCGTGGGCTGCGAGGCCTCTCTGGTGGCCAACTTGGGCTGCAGGGCCTCTCTGGTGGCCGAATTGGGCTGCAGGACCTCTCCGGTGGCCGACTTGGGCTGCAGGACCTCTCCGGTGGCCGACTCGGGCTGCAGGTTCTCTCTGGATCAAGCTGTGAGACCTCTTCCTTAGGCTGGGTGTGGAGGTTGAAGATGGTGTCAAGGGAATGGTGGTGAGGGTTTAGGGTATGGTTAGGGAGAGTGGCAAGGGTGTGCATGAAGGCCTTGACAGCAGAACGGAGGAAGGAAAAGTCAAGGCCTGAGTCAGGAACCAAGGGGACAGAGTCAAGGGCGGAGTCAGGAAACAAGGGGGCAGAGTCAAGGGTGGAACCAGGCGGGGTCATGGACGATGGAGAGGGAGCCAGCCGAGTGGGTCGTGGGAGGAGGAGCTGGTGTGGCGAGGGAAGATGGGGACTTCACAGGCTGACTCAGGGTAGCCCAGCAGCTCTGGGATGGAGAAGTGGCTAATTTCAGCCCGCTCTCCATTTTGCCAGACTACCCCAGCCTCACCTCTTTGGCTTGTGTGACCTCTTGATTCGGTTGGTCCATTTGTAATGAGGCAAGTTGGCATGACATGAGGCGAGGTCACTGTGCAAGTCATTTATTTCACAGAACTTAAACATAAAGTGGCACGAGGGCCACAAACAAAACCAAACTCTTTAGAAAAGCCACAAAGCACACTGACATGGAGAGGGTAGTGTGAGGGTGGACCAACAAGAGACACTAAGAACAATAAACTTATAAAGGGGAAGAGAAACACTGAACAAGATTAACGAGATGAGGGAAAACCAATCAGAAAATAATCAGAAAACAATCAGTTTTCTGAAAAATATAGTTTAACTCCAACCGCGGTAGAGACTGAGACACAAAAACCAATGGCAACTTCTCTGCAATCCTGCTCAACAAATAACAATGTAATTGATATCTGTTTTTTTAATAAGATGCCTAACAGTGGTGATGTTTTCTGTAGTGAGTGCAGAATGTTTAGCCTTAGCTCCTCCGTCAGCAGTGATAGTTTATGTTAGAGCCATTTTGTGTGTATGAATGTGTGAATATTTAGATTTAATGTTTGTAATGTTGTAAGCTGTTTGCAATAGAAAGTAGAGAAATATTTCTGGAACCTTCCATAACTTTCCACGTACAGTGTTACGTAATAGAATTATATTACCGTGACACACATTAAATATACTAGTCTGTAACAGTAGAATTAATACGTGCCTTATGTGTCGTAATCTGAGGTATATATAGGATGTAAGAACGTAAAAGAACTAGTTTTACATTGAATGTGATAGAGCTGATAGCTCAGGAGCGTTACAGTTTTTTGACCGTCACGTAATGCCACATAAAGTATCTTTGTAGTCTTAGGGTTTCATCTCTTGCTTGTAAAACTTTGAATTGTAGTAAAGAAAAAATGACAAAAGACAACTCAAGACTCTTTTTTGGTACGTATCGCATACAAAGACAACTGAAGAGCTCTCAGCAAATGAGACGGCGTTGCGCTGCTCTCACAATAAGTCAAAAAACTGCTCAAGAAGCGAAGTTCAAGAAATCCGAAAACTCACCGACACATCTTGCGATGGATGCATCAAGCTTCCCCCGAAGAGGAGGTCCGAAGAGAAAGTCTGAAGAGGATCTGAAGAATCAAGGTCCGAAGAAGTCCGAAAGTGCCAGGTCAGAAAGTTCTTTTCTTTTGCGTAAGACAGCTGGCTAGCTTGTCAACGAAGTAAATCCGAAGAAAATGTCCACAGAGCTTCCAGTTTAGTAAGCAACTTAAGGCTTAAGAGAAACGATTCTGCACATTAAGAAACTCTTTTCACAAGCAGTGAATTAGTTGAAAGAGTGCTGTGTAACATTAGAGGAAATGTCACAGGCAGTGTGTTGAGAATCACGTCGCAACGAAATGGAAGCAGAGACAGTGGATGCGCTTGTAGACCAGGAGAGGGCGCCAGAGAACGAAGAAGCGGCAACGGATGAGAGAAAGTTAAAGAATAGTCACGGGGGAAGCTGTCCTATCTAAAAAGGGAGAAGGATAATCTAGATGAATTGATGCAAGATGTACTCAATATTGACACTGTAGAGACAGCTTTGCCAAAGTTCAAAAGACACTTAGAGGAATACACACACACTACTGAAGAGTTGTGGAAGCTGTGGAGTGAAGATGAAATAGAGGATGATCGGGAAACATTTGAAGGCAGGCAGACAGGATTAAAGTTGTTCATACAACGTGCAGAACAACGGATTGTCCACGTAAGAAGCGGCCCTCAAAGGGAAGAAGACACTGGCCCCTCAGATAGTACTTCTAGTGCTAGTTCCGTTAAAAGTTATAAAAGTTATAAAAGCTGCTCAAGCCGAGCAGGGAGTCATGCAAGTGATACATCTAGTACTAGCTCGGTTAGAATGAGACTCCAAGCAGATCATGAAGCCTTGTTAGCTAAAGCAGCAATTATTCAGGAGGAAGTAGAACTGGAACAGGAAGAAGCTCGGTTGAGGGCACAAGGTGAATGAGAAGAAGCTCGTATGAAGGCAGAAAGGGCAGACAGGGAACAGGAGGAGGCTCGCTTGAGAGCAAGAAAGAAGCGGTTGCAAATGCAAGCCGAGCTTGCTGCGTCAAACGCTAGATTAAAGGTCTGTAGAGGGTGTGAGGGCAAACATGAGTCGTCAGACGACTCCTCAGAACCGTCTAAAATCAAGCCAAAACCTTTAGCTAGCATAAAGAAAGAACAAATTGATAACAGCGAGTGTTTTGAACCTAACAAGTTGCCCGAAATCAGTTTGAAGCCAATTGCGAATCGCTTAGACAGACAATTTGGTTTTGAACCCAACAAATTCAGTTCAAAGCCAACTGTAAAACCCTTAAGCGAAGAGTCTAGTTTGCCTGTAAGAGAAATTCAACAGTCAGATTCTACTAAAGACCTGTATCACATACTGCAGCACCAGGCAGAGATGGCTGAGCGTCAGAATAATACCACCGCGATGTTCGTTAAACAACAAAGCCTGACTCAACTACCTCGTAGAGAAATTTTTGTGTTCACAGGAGATCCCCTTAACTACAGATCTTTCATAAAAGCCTTTGAACACATTGTCGAAAGCAAAACTATCGATCAACAAGACCTGTTGTACTACTTAAAACACTATACAAGAGAGAAGCATCAAGAACTTGTTAGTAGCTCTGAGAACATGCCCCCAGACCAGGCATATGAACAAGCTAGAAAACTGCTTGAATGTCAATATGGCGATAGACGTAAAATTAGCAGTGCCTACGTCGAAAAGGCAAAAGCAGTGGCCAAAGATAAAATCAGAGGATAAAGTAGGATTAGATGCCTTCACCTTGTTCCTGACTGGATGTTGTAATGCGGTGGATGACGTGAACTACACCACAGAACTGAACACCACAACCTTTGTGTAGTGCATCATGTCCAAACTTCCATACAACATGAGAAAGATGTGGAGACAGTCTGCTCAGCGCATTTAAGACAAGAAACGAAGACAAGTCAAGTTCTCTGACATGGTGGACTTTATCTGTCAACAAGCTAAAGCACTTAATGACCCATTGTTTGATAATATTCAAGACTCTATCCCAGGTAGACAAGAAAGCGCAAAGAAAATTGACTTCAGAAAAGGTTAACCCAAAAGAAGTAGCTTTGCAGTGAACACGTCCAATACATATAAATGTTTCATAAAGGGTCAATTAGATAAGAAACCCATAGTTACAGCTGATAAGCCAGTTACTGCTTTTCGTAGCAGAACGAGATGAGGGAAGTTGAAGCCTATGCCTTCTTAGATACAGGGAGCACTGCAACTTTCTGTAGTGAGGGGCTTGATGGTGCGTGGTTCAGATGAACAAGAGTACATTAGCTTGCCAGATGTGTATACCAATCAGACATACCTGCAACAAAGGCTAACATACCACAGAAAATGGACTTAGATAAATGGCCTTATCTGAATCAGGTACCAGTTCCAGAAACAGTAATAGAGTTAGACATTGGCCTTCTCATCGGTTCTAACGTCTGTCAAGCCATGGAACCCTGGGAAGTGATTAATAGTCAGAACAATGGGCCATATGCTATGAAAACCGCACTGGATTGGGCAGTCTATGGGCCAGTTAGCAGATACGAAGATCAGGAACTAAATAATGCTAAAGAACAAAACTTTATCAATTTTATCTCTGAATCTGACATCGGGGAGATGCTAGCAAAATACTACGAGATTGACTTCCCAGAACGTTGGTGTGAAGACAAACAAGAGCCTTCACAACAAGATAAGCAATTCATGCAAATTGTGTCAACGTCAGCACGTCTTACAAACGGCCACTACTGCATTAAACTGCCCCTGAAAAATGAAGTCAAGATGCCATGCAATCGCGGAGCAGCTGAACAAAGACTTGATTCCTTAAAGAGAAAGCTAGATAAAAATCCAGACTTCTACCAAGATTACAAAAAATTCATGGACAACATTCTAAAGAAAGGTTATGCTGTAAAAGTTCCAGAAGAACAATTGAGCCGTAGCGATGACAGAGTATGGTTTATCCCACATCATGGGGTGTACCATCCAAAAAAGAAAAAGCTAAGGGTTGTGTTCGACTGTGCAGCAGTGTACCAAGGAACGTCATTGAACAAACAATTACTACAGGGACCTGATCTCACAAATACTCTTCTTGGGGTACTGCTGAGGTTTAGGCAAGAGCCTATAGCTCTTATGGCGGATATAGAATCCATGTTCTATCAAGTGCGAGTGCCAGAAGAGGATACAGACTTCTTGTGGTGGCCAGATGGAGAACTAAATGAGAAGGTAGAAGAATACAGAATGTGTGTGCACCTATTTGGGGCTACGTCATCTCCCAGTTGCTCCTTGTATGTGCTAAGAAGAACAGCATTAGCTGCACCTGGAGAGACATCGACAGAGGTCACACAGACAGTCCTTCAAAACTTCTACGTAGACAATTGCTTGAAATCGGTTGCCACAGAAGACAAAGCCATTAGTCTTATGAAAGAACTAACAAAATTGTGTGCCAGGGGTGGGTTTTGTTTGACTAAGTGGGTAAGCAACAGTAGGAAGGTGCTGAGTTCTATCGCTGACAGTGAAAGGGCAGAAGAGGGTAAAGACCTACACCCACAACATGATATGCTACCAATAGAACGAGCGCTAGGCGTACAATGGTGTACAAACTCTGATAGTTTCAGATTCAAGACTCAATTACCCAACAAACCCAACACCTTGAGAGGCATTTTCTCAGTTGTTAGTTCAGTGTATGACCCCCAGGGATTCTTAGGACCGCTTGTCCTACCTGCTAAGCTCATCAAAAGGGATCTTCATAAAGAGAAAATGGGCTGGGACAAAGATTCCTGACAAGCCACGTCGAGCATGGCAGAAATGCCTATCAGACCTTGAAAAGTCGGCAGAACTTCGTGTGGATCGATGTTTCAAGCCCCTCTTATTCGGCCCCACAAAGTCTGCACAAATTCATCATTTCTCGGATGCAAGTCAGAACGCTTATGGCGTAGTGTCATATCTCTTGTTAACAAATGAGCAAGAAGAGAAACATGTCTGTTTTTTGATGGGTAGATCTAGGGTTGCCCCTCTTAAGCAAATCACAATCCCTAGATTAGAAATGACAGCCGCCATGGTTGCAGTCAAATTAGATCAACCACTAAAGGAAGAGCTTCAACTTCCTTTGACAAATTCAATCTTCTGGACAGACAGTACTACAGTACTAAAATACATTGAGAACGACGCCCTTTGTTTTAAAACCTTTGTGGCAAACCGTGTCTCCTTCATAAGAGAAGCTACTACCCGCGCCCAATGGAGATACATCAACACCTCCCAGAACGCAGCAGACCTGGCGTCGCGAGGCTCGAACGTAGATAGCTTCATGGCAAGTGTGCTGCCTCTACAATAAACAGTTCAGTCTGCAAATAGGAATTATTGTTCATTATTGATATGCACCTCAGTATGTAAATGTTTCATCTATTATGATATGTTCAATTCATTTAGTAAAAAAGTCTGTACATTTATTTCATGGAGTTTAAGATATGGTAATTCAAGAGTATTCTTTAAAAAGTGTAAACACATTGTCTAGTGCTATCAGAAATGAGAATACTTAGTTCTATGCTCCCGTTGTAAAAAACAAATCGCTTGGGAATGTTTATACGTGTGCACGGAGTTAGAGGAGAGCGGTTTTCAGTTTTCACATTCTTGTCAGTTTTTCTCTTGAGACCCAGAAATTCCATGTCTGTAAGTGTTATTTCATGTTATTGTAAATGCGTACTTGTTTCTATAATTTTGATGTTGGTAATTGTGGAAAATATCGCCGTAATTTATTTAATATGAAGCTGTGTTAGCATGACGCTAATTGCGCTAGCTTATCTATGTGATTTCCCCTGTTATCATAGCATATGCGCTAATTATAATTTCTATGTCTGTATGTGAGAGTACAGGATGATTTCTGATTGTATTTTACTGTTATTTTGTTGTTCAAGAGTGTCAGTCAGTGCAATTGCAGCTAGGGCGCGTGCAAAGGCAGAAGCTGCACATGCTCAAGCAAACTTTGCACAAAAAGAAGCACTCATGATGAAAGAGCAAGCGTACATTGAAGCTGAAGCCACAAAGAGGAAAGCAGAGCTTCAAGCCAATCTGCATACACTGCGATTAGATGGCAGCTACAGCAGCCATCGCTAAAGCCCAAGCTTTGGAAGCAGCAGCTATGAATGAATTTGGAGATCTTGAGCGTGCAAGCCTAAGGAGTGAACACATAGAACACAAGCACACTATAAGTCACTCTCACCAAGACACAGAACCGCTTGAATTCCCATCTGCACCAGCGTGCCAGCTAGTAGCGCAAGTGGACAGCGGTGAAGCAGCTAAAAGTTACACGGGGGAAAGCAAACAACTGCCAAGTGAGATGAATGTCAGTGAACATGAATTTTGTGACTTACCTGTCCATTATACAGTGAGTAACCAGCACACTGCTTACCTTCACACCCCAAATCCGTCAATTAAGCTGGAGACTAAGCAAAGTCCTTATTTGTGCGGACCCACCAACTGCAATCAAGGGCAAGTGCACAATACAAGATCATATAGTAATGACTTCCAAGCCGCACAGTTACATTCCAGAGCAGTACCAAGGAATACGGAGCTTGGTTCATCAGCAACAACAGATTTGGCTAAGTATCTGATGAGGCGTGAAATGGTGAGCTCTGGTCTGCTAAAATATGATGATCAACCTGAAACTTATTGGGCTTGGAAAGCATCCTTTCAGAGCACTACAGAAGGCCTGCACCTGACGTCAAAAGAAGAGCTCGATCTCCTATGTAAGTGGCTTGGACCAAAATCATGTGAGCATGCAAAGAGAATACGAGCAGTGTTGGGTCCTGGCGCAGGGTGCCAACACAGTGTCTTTATCTTTTAGTAATCAGTCTCATGAAATTACTTACATCTAAAAATATTGTGAATTTAATTAACATTAAATTTACAATAATTAATAGATTAATTAATTAAGTTTATTATCACAACTATAATTTTACTTACAGTTAATAATAACAACTTAAGTTCTGAAGGTTAATAGTTCAGCAAGAGTACATTGGCTTCAGTCAATATCTGAATGACACCACAAACACAGAAGTCAATAAAAACGGCGTTTATTGACAAACATCAATGGCAAGCAAAGCAGTCATCAACAATACAATCTGATTTCAGTTGAATCATAGACCTAGGTATTGCATATGTGTGTGTGTGTGTAGGGGTGTGTGTGTGTGTGTGTGTGTATTGCGCGTGTCTGCGTCTGCGAACGTGAGGGGCATGGTTGCGTATGTACGTGTGGGGGAGAAGAGAGCTGTTTATCAGCGTCTTCGGTATTTATGGCCCAAAATTTACATACCCACTAAAGATTGGAATTGATACGGTCCTTTGTTCTCTCTCAAGGAGGGGGAGAATAAAGCAGCCAAATTTTAAGATTGGAATTTTAAGAACAATAGGAAAATTCGTATCTACCCCACTGTAAACGCAAACTTTCGCTCCACACTTAGTTATAACATTGATCTAAAATCAACCTCTGCTATTAAAGTAACATTCACCGTAGTAAAATATTCTTTAACCCAGAATCATTACCATTGACTGGAAATCACTATGAAATGACCGTGTTAGTACGTGAGGAAGAGAGAAAGAGAATCAGGAGCTTGCATGCAAATACTTGCCCGTCCGCGCGAGTAAGATAAAATTGAAGATCAAAACACCACAGAGATTTCTCTGCTTAACCAGCTGACTTAAGCAGTAAGGTAAGTGAGCTGAGCCTTCCGACGTCCAGGCGGGAACCTCACGAAGGGCAGCTGCCAGATCGCACATTGCACGAGTCGAAGTCTGAACTGGAAACTTGGGGTGTTCCTCCCAGGGAATCTTGACGATTTCAGGAACAGAGAGAAATCTTGGAGGTCCGGCCGTCCACGAATCTCTAACATCAACCGCCGACTTGCAGTTGAGAACTTGGCTAGCTTAAAAGAATAAAACGCATTTGAGCTGGAGAAGTTAGTCCCGTCGCACGGGCCCGTGTGCCAGACAAAGACTTCTGTTCTCCTGGAATTGTTCTGCAGATGTTTCTCTCTCTTTGTGATCTCACCTTGATGGCGAGTTCTGAGAGCATGGAACAATAGAGTGCACTCTCTTTTAAATGTCCCTCCTTCCAGGAAGTGGGAGGTCTGTGGGTTTAGGACCCTCCCCTTATGCTGTTGCAGTTGAGCGCCCCCTATATGTGTGGCATGGTACCTACAGCAGTCCACATTCATAACGCAGAAGCAGGTGTAAACATGGTGTGGAAAAGGTTGGAGGATTGTTATGGCTCACCAGAAGCAATAGAAGATGCACTTTTCAAAAAAGTAAAACAATTTCCTAAAATAGCAAACCGAGAAAACCAAAAGTTAAGAGAATTGACTGACATACTTTTAGAACTAGAAGCTGCAAAAGCGCATGGATCCCTACCTGGTCTCACCTATTTAGACACATCTCGTGGCATCACCCCAATTGTCCAGAAGCTGCCCTACCCCTTACAAGACAAATGGGTATCTCTAGCATCACGTTCAAAGAAACATACAAGATATCTTATCCACCATTTGCTGTGTTCTCAAAGTTTGTTTCTGAACAAGCCAAAAGGCTCAATGATCCAAGTTTCGCCATGCTCACAGGTGGTTCTGTTGCAGGTAAAACTGAAAGGTTCCCAAAACACACCAGTAAGGCACCAATCTCAGTCAGAAAAACAGAGGTATCTGTGGACCCTCATAACCACCAGACCAGTTCCTCAGAAAAATCCGTGACTGATCCAGACAAACAATGCCCACTGCACAACAAACCGCATCCTCTGAAGAAATGCCGCGGTTTTAGAAGTAAACCCTTGAATGAGAGAAAAGCTTATTTGAAGGATAATAACATCTGCTACAAGTGCTGTGCGTCAACAAGTCATCAAGCTAAAAACTGTGATAAAAGTGTTCAGTGCAGAGAATGCAGTAGTGAGACCCATGTGACTGCACAGCATCCAGGGCCAGCTCCATGGACAGCTGTAGTCTTGGAATCAGCGAAAGAGCAAGGCGGGGTGTCAAAGGAGGACTCTCCTCTATCAGTTACATCAAAATGTACTGACATCTGTGGGTCTGTGTTCAAGTCAAGATCATGCTCCAAAATATGCCTCATCAGAGTTTATCCTGAAGGCCAAAGGGAGAGGCTCTTAACACTTATGTGGTTCTTGATGAACAAAGCAATAAGTCTTTAGTGAGAGGCAAGTTCTTTGAGCTCTTTGGTCTTGAGGAGGGAGCAATAGCATACACCTTGAAGACATGTGCTGGCATCATTAAACCACAAGCCGCAGAGCTAATAATCTCATTGTTGAGTCATTAGATGGAAAAACTCACATCCCTCTCCCAACTCTGATAGAATGTGATATGCTCCCTGATGACCGGTCAGAAATTCCCACACCCAAAATTCCCAAACACTACACTCACCTCAAGGAAGTGGTAAACCAGATCCCAGCTCTAGACCCCTCAGCAGACATCCTCATCCTGCTCGGCCGAGACATTCCACGAGCACACAAAGTACGCCAGCACTACAATGGCCCCCACAATGCACCTTATGCCCAACGCCTCGATCTGGGATGGGTAATCATAGCCCATAAGCCCAGTCGTGTTGATGTTTATCGGACTAGCATGCTGAGAAATGGCCGAACATCTCTCTTTGATCCTTGCACCAGCAGTTTCTTCTTCAAGGAAAAATTTGAGAGTTGTTCAGCAAATGCCCCACAATGACAAGCCTGCCATGTCCATGGAAGACAAGGCTTTCCTAGAAATAATGGACAGAGAGGCCTTCTGGGACGATTCAAACAGCTGGGTGGTACCACTGCCATTCAAGGAGCCAAGATGCAAACTCTCCAACAACAGAGAACAGGCTGTCAAACGTCTCATGACATTACAGCACATGTTTGAGAAAAGGCCAGAAATGAAAGAACAAATGGTTTCATTCATGCAGAAAATCTTTGCATCAGGTCATGCTGAAACAGCCCTGCCACTCATTAATGGACAAGAGTGTTGGTATCTGCCAATCTTTGGGGTCTATCATCCCCACAAACCTCATCAGATTCGAGCAGTGTTTGACTCCAGTGCCAAGTATGATGGTGTTTCCCTAAACAATGTTTTGCTTAGTGGCCCAGATTTAAATAACACGCTCCTGGGAGTCCTCATGCATTTCCGTAAGGAACCCATTGCTGCAGCAGCAGACATAGAGAAAATGTTTTATTGCTTTAAAGTGTGCGAGAAACACCAGGATTACTTACGTTCCCTCTGGTTTGAGAACAATGACCCTGCCAAAAACATTGCAGAGTTGTTTAACTATCTGCTGAACTAGTCAGCTCAATCACCTAGTGAGGGCAGAATAGCAAGTTAGCCAAATTAAGACAGAGGTATTGGATATCTAAAGCAAACACAGCGGCGAGAACTGTAATCTCAAGATGCAACCTCTGCAGAAGATTGAACCCAAAGGTTGGAGAGCAGAAAATGGCAGACCTACCAGAGGACCGGCTGCATCCCAACGAACCTCCCTTCATGAGCACAGGCGTGGACTACTTTGGTCCCTTTGAGGTGAAAATAGGGCGTGCCAAAGTGAAATGTTACAGAGTGCTCTTCACGTGCCTAACAACCAGAGCAGTACATCTAGACGTCGCCGATTCTCTCGACACAGACTCTTGTATTAATGCGTTACGCTGCTTCCAAGGTGGAAGGGGATCATCAGTCCAGATCATCTGCTCCGACAATGGTACAAACCTGGTCGGCGCAGAGAAGGAGCTACGGAAGATGGTAAAGAGCTGGAACCAATCCAGTATCAATGAAGACATGCTCCAGAAAGGAGTTCAGTGGATCTTCAACCCACCCAGTGTGTCTCACCATGGTGGGGTGAGAGAGCGTCAAATCAGAACAGTAAAGAAGGTGATGAGCTCCTTCATGCGGCAACAAGTGGTGAGCCAAGAAGGACTACAAACTCTGTTGAAGGAAGTCGAGAAGATTGTCAACGGAAGACCCATAACTATGTGCTCAGATGACCCCAACGACCTTGAGCCACTGACACCGAATCATATACTTGAGCAAAATAAAAAGCCTATCCTGCCGCCCAGCTTGTTTAAAGAAGACGATATCTATGCCAAATGATGCTGAAAATAAGTCCAGTACATGACAGACTTATTCTGGAGAAGATGGACCAGAGAGTATCTACCACTTCTGCAAGAACGGCAAAAATGGCGTGGGCTGAAGAGAAACTTCGAGGTAGGAGATGTCGTCGTTGTGTTCGATCCATCCCTCCCAAGAAGATCCTGGCCATTGGGAAGAATCACCAAAGTCATGCCAGACTCAGGAGGTGTAGTTCGTAGCGCTGAGGTTTGAGTAAAGACAGGCACCATGCGAAGACCCATCACCAAGCTTGTCTCATCTTGAACTATTGCTTGTTGTGCATTAAATGTTTCTGCGCCCAGTCACCCAGAGGAGGATGGGGTCCCCCTCCGAGTCTTGGTTCCTCTCAAGGTTTCTTCCTATTAGAGGGAGATTTCCCTTGCCACTGTCGCCTCAGGCTTGCTTGTTGGGGGGTTTAGGCCGGTTATATGTAAAGTGCTTTGTGACAATGACTGTTCTTAAGAGCGCTATATAAATAAATTTGAATTTTAATTGAATTGAATCAGGACTAAACAATGAAGGGAGAACCAATAAAGACAGGGAGCTGGACTGAAACAAACAAAACCCAGGTGCAAGGACTAATACACAGGATCAACCAATGAGAGACAATGGGAAGGTGGGACAAAGACTTTGACTGACAGGGAGCACGAGAGAGACCAGATTGTCCATGTATTACATGCTGCTAATACATACCTCATATTGCTACGATAACTCATACTGTCTGACTGTTATACAAACCTCAATTGTGATAATCACTTATACTGGTTGCCACATTTCGTTGTCCAATATCACATGCTCTACTCTGTCTGCTATGTATAATGCTGCAGTTGCACTTGGCACTTTAAAAAATCATCTCATTGCACCTGTTCTGTCTTAGCACAATTTTGCAATCTCAGGTTAAAAACTTGCACATGTAACTTTATGTTCCTTATTGTATAATATATAGTTTTATTTTTTCGTCCTGTTACTCCAACCTCCTTATTTAAGTCAGTCTTATGTTTGTAAGTTGTATTGTGTCTATTTTGTCTTTCCCTTGTCTATTGCACAGTTAAAAGAACGGATCAGGATACATTTCACTGCATGTTGTACCTGTATAACTTGCACGTGACAAATAAAGAATCTTGAATCTTGAATCTTGAACACATGAAACAAACAATGGCGGCATCTGCTGGCTGCTTGACTAAAGTCCAGGGGGGTCATGACAGCATAAGGGAAGATACAAAAAGTGTTGCACCAAACAGTGTCTAATAAATTGTTTTAAAATGTTGCATCAAACAGTGTCTAATAAATTGTTAGTGTCTTTGATTTAGAAGTTCTTGCTAAAAATTAGCAAGATATAAATGCAATTTAAGTTTGCAAAAAGAAAAATGACAACACTACACATAGACTTTTTGGAGTCTGTGGAAGGGGAGTTAGAGAGCGCTCCTTCTGGAGACTCCCTTGTTCTGCTGGGGGACTTCAATGCCCACGTGGGCAATGACAGTGAGAC